>CM059186.1:9497244-9543244 GCA_030323885.1 Branchipolynoe longqiensis | reverse complement strand
CTATAGAGTCGATGTGGGATCTGGCGAGTCAGACAACTACTGACGCCGCGGAGAGCAGAGGGTTCAATAAACCAGGTGAAGCGTACACTGAATTGAATCTTGGTGTTCTTTCGTGTGAGAAAGGGTGAGTCGGAGGGCCGTGGGCCATTACATATATATTGGCCGAGAAACATTGGGTCGATAGACATTTCACTGACGGACATTTCACCGAATATCTAACCAAATAGACATTTGACGGATCGACATATAGTCTTTAAAAGTTTGCTTGTTATTTTTCTTTCTTCTTCTTAATGTTGTTTGTTATTTTTATTTCTTCATAATGGTATTAGTTTTTTCTATATCTTCTCACTAACTGCTTTTCAATTAATGCTCAGGTTTTCCTACTATTAACAGTGATTGGTTGAATTTGGCATTATTCAAATTGAAAGTGATTTTAATAAAATTTCCGATTCATATCCTTTATATTTAGCATATTATATTTCAAGGAACGACCAAGGTAAGTTAAATGTTCCATGCGGGAGGGTGTGTGTGTGGGATTAGCCAGTGTAGACTGGGTGTTAGAGTTAGATGTTGTACACTGGAGGGTGTGTGTGGGATTAGCCAGTGTAGACTGGGTGTTAGAGTTAGATGTTGTACACTGTAGGGTGTGTGTGGGATTAGCCAGTGTAGACTGGGTGTTAGAGTTAGATGTTGTACACTGTAGGGTGTGCGTGGGATTAGCCAGTGTAGACCGGGTGTTAGAGTTAGATGTTGTACACTAGAGGGTGTGTGTGGGATTAGTCAGTGTAGACCGGGTGTTAGAGTTAGATGTTGTACACTGGAGGGTGTGCATGGGATTAGCAAGTGTAGACCGGGTGTTAGAGTTAGATGTTGTACACTGGAGGGTGTGCGTGAGATTAGCCAGTGTAGACTGGGTGTTAGAGTTAGATATTGTACACTGGAGGGTGTGCGTGGGATTAGCCAGTGTGGACTGGGTGTTAAAGTTAGGTGTTGTACACTGGAGGGTGTGTGTGGGACCACCCAGTGTAGACTGGGTATTAGAGTTAGATGTTGTACACTGGAGGGTGTGCATGGGATTAGCCAGTGTAGACTGGGTGTTAGAGTTAGATGTTGTACACTGGAGGGTGTGCGTGGGATTAGCCAGTGTAGACTCGGTGTTAGAGTTAGATGTTGTACACTGGAGGGTGTGCGTGGGATTAGCCAATGTAGACTGGGTGTTAGAGTTAGATGTTGCATGCGGCAGGCTGTATGTGGGATTAGCCAGTGTGGACTGGGTGTTAAAGTTAGGTGTTGTACACTGGAGGGTGTGTGTGGGACCACCCAGTGTAGACTGGGTATTAGAGTTACATGTTGTACACTGGTGGAGGGTGTGGGGTTGGTGTGTGGGTGTTGGTTGTTTTGGGGGTGTGCGTGGGATTAGCCAGTGTGGACTGGGTGTTAAAGTTAGGTGTTGTACATGGAGGGTGTGTGTGGGACAGTGTTGGGTATTAGAGTTGGTGGTGGGTTGTGTGTGGTGTTGTTGGTTGTTGGGGGTGTGGTGGGTTTGTGTGGGTTTGGTTGTGTTGTGGGGGTGTTGTGGGTTGGTGTGGTGGGTGTTAAAGTTAGGTGTTGTACACTGGAGGGTGTGTGTGGGACCACCCAGTGTAGACTGGGTATTAGAGTTAGATGTTGTACACTGGTGGAGGGTGTGCATGGGATTAGCCAGTGTAGACTGGGTGTTAGAGTTTGATGTTGTACACTGGAGGGTGTGCGTGGGATTAGCCATTGTAGACTCGGTGTTAGAGTTAGATGTTGTACACTGGAGGGTGTGCGTGGGATTAGCCAATGTAGACTGGGTGTTAGAGTTAGATGTTGCACGCGGGAGGCTGTATGTGGGATTAGCCAGTGTGGACTGGGTGCTAAAGTTAGGTGTTGTACAAGTGTTCGGGAGGCTGTATGTGGGACCACCCAGTGTAGACTGGGTATTAGAGTAGGATGTTGTACACTGGAAGTTCTGTGTATGGGGTTGGGGGGGGGGGGGGGGGCGAGTCTCAGGAGGAGGTAGATGGGTGGAGTGGGTTGTAGGGGGGGGGGGGTGCCTGGTCGGGCGCTCGGCCTCCCACAGATGTTGACTGATGGTACCGTGGCACACAGCCGGTCCATTCACCTTAATAACACTCTCTGGGTTCGTCCTGCGCACGTACTGTCAGTCCTACCCGCCCACACCACCCACCGGCTACCACCCACCGCCCACCACCTCAAGCCCACCGCCCACCGCCTCCCGCCCATCGCCTACCACCCACCGCCCACCACCTCAAGCCCACCGCCCACCGCCTCCCGCCCACCGCCCACCGCCTCCATCCGACCGCCCACCGCCCACCACCTCCCGCCCACCGCCCATCGCATGCAGCCCACCGCCCAACGCCTCCCGCCCATCGCCTCCCGCCCACCGCCTCCCGCCCATCGCCTCCGCCCCACCGCCCACCGCCTACCGCCCACCGCCCACCGCCCACCACGTCACCAACCAACCTGCCACCTACCTTCCACCATCCACAACCCACTGCCCACCTCCCACCGCCACCCACCCACCACTTAACGTCATCTCCCACAGCCCCACCACCCACCACCCACCTTTCCACCACACACCATCCACCTCCCACCATCCAGCACACATCACCATCGCCCACCCCACCCCCTGCCCTACGCGCCCTCGCACCGTCCATCCCATACCCCCGCTCTCTGGCCACATTATCTCACCTCATCTTACCATAATCATCACCTCCCCCTCCCCCTCCCCCTCTCTGTCCCTGGGCCGGCAAGTGTCAGTCACCTCATCTGACCTCACCAGCCCTTCCCACCCCACCCCACACCCACCTCCCATGTCCTGCGCGTCTTGCTGTATTTACTACGTCATTTGTCACCTCTCGTTCCTCCTTCTCAACTTCCACCCCGACCTCAACCTCCCCAACCCCTGGCACCAGACACTTGCATCCCACTCCCACTCCGAGCCGACCCCTCCAACCTCCCCCCCCCCACACACAAAGTCCCTCATTCACTCACCGTCCCCCCAGCTGTAATCACCTCTAACACCCACTCCACCCACACCTCCAGTTATAACCACACCCCAACCTGCACCCAACCTGCACCCAGATCTGCACCCCAACCTGCACCCCAACCTGCACCCCAACCTGCACTCAATCCACACCGCAACCTATACCCCAACCTGCACCCAACCTGCACCCAATCTGCACCTCGACCTGCACCCGAACCTTCACCCAAACCACACCCCAACCTGTTCCCCAACCTGCCTTCCAACATAACCCCAACCTGCACCCAAACCACACCCCGACTTGCACGTCAACCTGCACCCCATCCTGTCCCCCAACCTGTCCTCCAACCTGCACTTCAACCAGCACTCCAACCTGCACCCCCCACCCCAAAAAAAACACCAACCCCCAACCCCCAACCCCCAACCCCCAACCCCCAACCCCCAACCCCCAACCCAACCCCCAACCCCCACCCAAACCCCCAACCCCCAACACCCAACCCCCAACCCCCAACCCCTAACCCCCAACCCCCAACCCCCAACCCCCAACCCCAACCCCCAAACCCCAACCCCCAACCCCCAACCCCCAACCCCCAACCCTTACGTCCACCTAAACTCCCACTTCAGCAGCAAAGCTTGTAATTGCTTGTGGATGCTTATTGATGTCTTACAACAGAGCAACAATCAAATTCACCACTCTTGTCGGTTACTATATTTTTTGTTATTTGTTTTTTGGTACATTCATTGATTAAGTGGGGTAATTTTCAATCGCAGACAATTGGTCTTCTTCATGTCATTGCTCCTTGTCCTATCCTAGTAATGCCAAACACCAGTCTAGGTAGCAATAAGTATAAATTTTGAAGTCATTAGTTTGACTTGGCCAGAGTTCAAACGTGATTACTACCAAAACGGGAGACGGACGCTCAACTCATTCAGCCATCCCATCTGGGTCGCACAATATTTCACTGACGGACAGACAGACAGACAGACCAATGGACTGGTGTGTTATTGGAATGTTAGGTCCTGCCAACATCTAAGGTCATATCAGGATGGCTACTAACTTGTGACCGTGCACACTCATGCCGACTTTATAATGCTGTCCCTCTGGGAAATCAGGCCCCTGGCACCATGACCCAATATCCCACTTAGTCACATTATCCTGACACTGAGCTAACCAGTCCTTGGCCTATCCTATTAATGCCAAGCGCCAGGCTAGGAAGCGACAAGTATCAATTTCATAAGTCATTGGTTTGACTCGACAGGGGACTGAACTCCCGATCTCCAACACGTGAGGCCCACGCTCTATCGATTCGGCCACTGGCCCCGGGTGGCAAATAGACACACAGACAGACTGACTAAATAAATACCACAAACTTTTCGCCATGAATATATAAATAACTCCTGCTTCCCATAATCGGCAGTCAGCAATCATCTCCGCGTCGAGCTCTTGCAGCTTCCGGGGCAATGTGCGCATGAGCTGTTTTTCAGCGTTCTGCTCCGTGCACACCGCAGTCTGCGCCTGCGCACGGCGACAACTCAGGTTAAGTCCCCGGGGAAATTATGACGCACTGCCGTCAGTGAGCCTTTACCGCTAGAGGGCGAACAGGCCAATGTGCAACAACTAAACGCAATTATTCAATTTGCACAGCCATCATTAGCGATTGAACTTACTGTTATTATTAGTGGAGGGTGACGGCGACACATTTATGCTGTATAAGAATTATACGAGTATAATAACCTGGAATATCCCTCCTGCTCCCTAGCACTCCCCTCGGTTATCGACTGCTGGTGTCTGGACTAGTCATCTATTGTTCCAACCTAACCATCCTCAGCCACGATCATGGCACTACCACCCGCTTCACACTGTAACCACCACTCACTGTACCACCACACATTTGCATAAATATATATGCATATACATCATCATCATCATGCTGTCGGTCGCGATGCGACAAAGACTGCTTTCATTACTTGACTGCCGCTCTCCATTTAGCACATACACATATACATATGCATATACATATATATATACATATACATATACATATACATATATTCATATACATATACATATACATATACATATATAACACATAAGCATTATGTGAGTATAATAGCCTGGAAGCTTCCTCCAGCTCCTCAGTCATCGGGTTGTAAAATGGCTAAAGCTCGAATATGTGGCTGTGTAGGCAGGCTATACTGCAATCAATACAGACAAAGAGAAAGGAAGAGTATAAAGTGTAAAGAAGAGGAGAGAGTCCAGCCCTCTGGTTTATTATTTATATGGTTACATGGGTTCATTGTAGAGTATCACCCCACCCATTTTCCCCAACGGGAAACAAGTATTCTTGGCCTTACCAATAAGGATCCAGCATTCCTGGTCCCCATGGCTACCAGTGGTCTGCCCACCACCACCAAGCTGTATGGCCCCATGGCCACCACCAACCTTGACCCTTGCCTCCCAGCAGAGGGGGAGGGGGTAAGCCCTGAGTGCCCTCACACCCAGACCTGCCAGCACCACTATGTCTATTTACATCCCACCCAGGCACCACCAGCCCTTCCATATACACATACATGCACCTGGTCACGTACACCGATCAGTAATAGAACATTTGCATTACCCCCCTATGCCGAATATCGGAATATTTTACAGGGTGTTGGAGTCATCTGCTCCAACCTACTCAGCCTCAGCTCCGACACCTCCCGCTCCTCGCCAGCCGCCTAACATCATTCACTGTACTGCGGAAATTTACATAAACATATATGCTGTATAAGAATTATACCAGCCTGGAAGTTTCCTTAGTGAGGACAGAACCTGGGACAAAACACACCAGGGGTCGTATGTATGAACAAGTTTTTATCGGCTCCGGTGTTAAGGGGCACCGCCAGGGTAGCTAACACCGGTGTTCCGAAATGGGTCACGGGGTATGTACTGGGCCAAAGCATGGTGGTGTTAGCTAACCTAGCAGTTATTTATAGATTTGGGAAATCCCTCTGAGCCTGTCCCTGGTGAGCACCGCTATTTGACAATATCGCCACCGATCGGGCAGTGGCGGCAGCAGCGCGATTAATATCGCTTCGATTATTGGTTTAATTTGACCAAAATTCAGTGGCGGCATTAATATCGCTTCGATTTCTGGTTTAATTTGGCCGAATTTTACTTTTTTTGTATGTATTCTGTTAAATAAAATTGGTCAAATTAACCCCAAAATCGAAGCGATATTAACGCCGCCGCCGCATCGGCGGCCATTTGTTTTGTTTACATTCAACAATATGAATAACGCCGCCGATGTAACAGCGGCGGTAATATCGCTTCAATTTTGGGGTTAATTTGATCAAATTTCACTTTTTGAGTATGTAATTCCATTAAATATGATAGCATTGCATAGATTTGGGTTTAATCGGTACCTAACACCGACCTTAAACCTGCTACGGAGTGGTGTTAGCATACCTGACTTTAAACTCACGGTGTCTGCATAACACCGCTCCATGCATAATGACTTTTCGCCGCTAAACTAGAAATCCTGTCCAAAACCAGTTTTGGCTGGCTAACACCACCGCCATGCATATGGCCCCAGGACACAACAGAAGTTGGGGTTTAATACCCCACCCTCCCAGCTTTATTCTTCAATACAATACCTTTACTTTTAAACTCACTTTGCACTTACAACCATAGATGCCTCCTGATGACCAGACAGGATGTTCGAATGAGTTAGAGCGTTCGTCTCCCGTGTTGGTAGGACGTGGGGTCGTGGGTTCGAACCCTGGTCGAGTCAAACCAATGACTTAAAAAATTGATACTTGTCACTTCCTAGTCTGGCGCTCGGCATGATTAGGACTGGGTGCCTCAGTGTCAGGATAATATGACTGAGTGGGATATCAGGTCATGGTGCTGGCGGCCTGGTCTTCCAGTGGGGCAGCACTATAAAGTCGCCATGAGCGCGTACTGTCCCAAGTCGGTACCCATCCTGATATGCCCTTAGATGTTGCTAGGATGTAAAACAACAACAAACAGACATAACAAACCCGATGACCAAACTTGGGTCGTCCTGATATTACCTTAGATGTTGCCAGGACATAAAACTCCAACAACCAACCGCCAAATTTGGTTAGGCTTGTTGCCATGCAATTGCTTCTATTGGAAATTTCATATCCAAGCAAATATTTATGATTAAATAAAATATCACTTTCTGTATCGTGGACGCGATGGCCAACGGGACGCGATGGCCGAATCGGTAGAACACAGGCTTCTCGTGCCGAGGATCGGGACTTCGATTCCCGGTCGAGTAAACTAATGACTTACACAATTGATACTTGTCACTTCCTAGCCTGGCGCTCGACATTATTAGGATATGGCAAGGACTGCTTATCTCAGTGTCAGGATAATGTGACTGAGTGGGATATCAGGTCCTGGTCCTGGTGGCCTGGTCTCCCAGTGGGCAGCACTATAAAGTATCCACGAGTGCGAACTGTCACAAGTTGGTGCCCGTCCTGACATGACTGTAAATGTTGCCAGGAAGTAAAACTCCAACAAACAACCATCCCAGCATAAGTCGCCATAAGTGCGCACTGTCCCAAGGTGGTACCCGCCCTGATATGACCTTATATGTTGCCAGGACGTAAAGCTCCAATAAACAAACAATGTACCCTATACGCTGTAGCTGTGACCCGACACGCTAGGTCACACAACATCAGTCTTTTCTGAGAGATTGGAGAAACTCAAAAAAACACATGTTGCAATTTCAGTAGCTGTCGCCATAGAACAATTCTCTGGGAAACATTTTCGCAAGAGTGTCGGTCCATCAACATGTTACCAGTTACTCATTGAGAATGGTAATTGTGGACCAGGTAGGTGCTATGTAGTTCTGTAATAAATATTCTTGCAAATTACTAACCATACAAGACAATAAACCACACACTAATACCTAAAGCCGTTCAGCATTGAAAACATGTACTTATATGTTATGGACAGGGTAAATAAACCACCAATACAAAAATGTAAGTAGACATAATATAGGTACCATAGATATGATTAATGGTAATATTGATCACCTCATCATGCTGTCGGTCGCGATGCGACAAAGACTGCTTTCATTACTTGACTGCCGCTCTCCATTTAGCTCTCTGCTGTGAGAATGATGTCCATGAGTAGGTCTTAATGTGTCTCAGCTTCAGGTTTCTCTTGATGGTATACATTTCATGAAAGCTGCCTGCAAAAGTGTTGAAGTGCTGCTGGCTTTTGCAAGTTACTAGCGGCACTCTCTCGGGGAGCAAATAGAGGTTTCACACTGGCAAGAACATGTCCAGTCAGGCGCAAAACTATTTCTTCCTGCAGTCGCTGGTCGGGAGATGTTGGGAGTTCCATACATCAACCACCCTTGATGCTGCCACAGTGACATGGTTTTCTGTTTAGGGTTTGCTCCCTTAGCCTTCGGTTCTGTCAAGAACCTGTACCACAAGGCAGTGGTTTACAACTATGCAGGGCAGGGGCGTCAAACTCCCTGAAGTATTGCAATACCTGTGACAGTATGTTGATCACCTATGTCCGTGTAAAATAGATGTTAGTTTTAATATATATTATTTGGATCTCAATAAAGGCAAGACGATAAGTGATTGGTTGAGAACAATGACTCTGGCGGCCAAATAATATCAGCCTACCACTTTTATTTACATGAGCAAAATTTCGCGGAAAATGAGGCTGATAGTCGGTGACGCATTCATGTGTGCTGCTTGCGAGGGGTTTGCCTGCGTGTTAGCAAACCAAGAGCACCCAGGCCGCTCAAGCAACTGCGAGCAGCCCAACAGTAGGCGCGAATAGGGTAGTTTGATCAATAATATTAATATAATCTGTTGTATTATATTCTGTGATATGTTGAACTAACATATAAATAGAGCCAGGTGATAGACTGTATGTGAATACATCTCACCTGTACTGATAAATGCTGACATGTCACCCTTTGAAATTCTTATAATCGATTTATAAAATCATTAATCTCCCCCCCCCTACCACAGCGGACTTCATACACAGCGCCACCTATCGTGCAGATAACGCTAGGTAATAAATATGGAATAGTGCAGTAATAGCATCTTTATTATCCATTCAGTAGTACTGTCTTCAAAGGACACATCTGCATCCACAGTAATATTATCCTTACATCGCAGGTATTCTGTCATCTGAAGGATGATTGATTGATTGATTAATTGATTGATGAGGGTTTAAACTGTCAGCAGCAGTGGGCCATATTCACAGTGGAAAGTTACTGGTATTTATTCTGACAGTTTCTCACGACCAGGGGCCGTATGCAGGTGTCGGTGTTACGGATCCAAAACGCGTTTAAACAGGATTTCTGGTTTAACGCCGAAAAGTCGGTATGCGGGAAGCGGTGTTACGCTAACATTGCGTGCTTAAGGTCGTGACACTAACCCTGTTTCATAGCACGTTTATGGGCGGTGTTAGTGTAAGATTCTGCCCAAATCTATTCAATGCTGTCATATTTAACAGAATTAGATACGCAATAAGTGAAATATGATTAAATTAACCCTAAATTCGAAGCAATATTAACGCTGCTGCCGTAACGGCGGAGATATTAATACTTATATTTTCGAATCGACGAACGTAAAGTAAACAAATCGCCGCCGCCGCCGCATTGACGTCGCTATCCATACCGGCGGCGGCGACGGTTTGTTTACTTTACCTTCGTCGATTTGAAAATATAACTATTAATATCGCCGCCATTACGGCGGAAGCGTTAATATTGCTTCGAATTTAGGGTTAATTTCATAAAATTTCATTTATTGCGTATCTAATTCTGTTAAATATGATAGCATTTAATATATTTAAGCCTAATATATGGGTACAGACCCAGAGGGATTTCCCAAATCTATAAATAAATTCACGTTTAGCTAACACTGACCGTTTAGGTGCTTCTGCATACAACTTGACATACTTCACCCGGCCGGGGATAGCTATACACGTTTAACGGCTAACACCAATTTCCCGTAACACCGTTTCCTGCATTCGGCCCCAGAGGGGTGGGCAGAATGAGTTGAGCGCCCGTCTTCCGTTTTGGGAGATCATGGGGTTCGAACCCTGGTCGACTCAAACCTATGAGTTTAAAATTGATACTTGTAGCTTCCTAGACAGGCGCTCGGCATTATTAGGATATGGTGCAGATTCAGACAAACTTTTATTTCTAAGGGCAGAATTCGTCAACCATTTCTATTAAAGTTGCATAGTCCGATTGTTTTAAGTTTTTGCCATTTTCTGAGATAAATACATTAGATTAACTATTATAGTCTACTTTACTCTTTCTTGGGTAATCAGATATTGCAACACTTCAGGGAGTTTGACGCCCCTGCCCTGCAGAGTTGTAAACCACTGCCTTGTGGTACAGGTTCTTGATAGAACCGAAGGCTAAGGGAGCAAACCCTAAACAGAAAACCATGTCACTGTGGCAGCATCAAGGGTGGTTGATGTATGGAACTCCCAACATCTCCCGACCAGCCACTGCAGGGACAAATAGTTTTGCGCCTGTCTGGACATGTTCTTGCCGGTGTGAAACCTCTATTTGCTCCCCGAGAGAGTGCCGCTGGTAACTTGCAAAAGCCAGCAGCACTTCAACACTTTTGCAGGCAGCTTTCATGAAATGTAAACCTGAAGCTGAGAGACATTAAGACCGACTTATGGACATCACTCTCACAGCAGAGAGCTAAATTGAGAGTGGCAGTCAAGTAATGAAAGCAGTCTTTGTCGCATCCCGACCGACAGCATGATGATGATGACTTTACTCTAGTTTAAAATAACTTTTAATTTAAATGGCTAAATTTGGAGATATTAATTAATTTAGGCAAGCACGCCAAAACTCTGAAAGCATAAGCTTCAGTAGTAACAGGTTCTATCAAATTGATGTATTACACCTTTCTATGCCGCAACATATGTTTAATAAGTGCATCAGTATCTAAGTTGGATATGTAGAATCAAATCTAGATCAGTGGTTTGGTTTTGAAAATTTAATATTTTCATCGGACTATGCCCCTTTAATTTACGCATAATTTGAGTATTTCATTCGCAAGAATCGATGTATTCATTTACCGGATTATTCCCAGAGTCATCAATTTATAATAGAATTTCTTGAAACAGAAGGCATGTAGATTGCAATGTACAAATAGAGAAATACCATAGGCTTCAGCAGTCACAGTTTCTCATAAATTACACCAGTATTCCCATTTATCCATCAACAAATACTTAAAGTTGCATAGTCCGATGAAATATAAAATTTTCAAAATCAAACCAATTATCTAGATTTGATTTTACATATCTAACTTAGATACTGATGTACTTATTAAGAATTTGTTTCTGCGTAGAAGGCAATACTGAGTCAATTTAACAGAACCTGCTACTGCAGAAGCCTATGGTGTCAGAGTTTTGGCAAGCTTGCCAAAACTAATTTTCCATGTTTGCACTTAAAATATCTCAAAAGTTTACCATTTTAAATAAAAGTAACTTTGAACTAATATAAAGTAGATACTAGTGATCGATCTAATATATTTATCTCAGAAAAGATACAGAAATTCAAAACCATCGGACTATGCAACTTTAACCAAGGGTAATTTGTAATATTGTATACATATGCAACATTGGAAATATGTACACTGTGTGCTGAACACTAGCGCCACAGGGCTATTGGCGGTTTGAGCGCTTGGCCATCCACTTCCTCAATGTAGCTCAATTTATATTAGCATAATTAACTACACATCCCATATGATGGTGTGTTGGGCGACTAGAACTGATATGTTCTTAACATAATCGCAACATCCGGGTTCCACTAGTTCACAAAGCACCCTTATGTCCGCCCACCATGGATGTCCTGGTTTATGGACACGCTTGCACAGCGTTCACTGCCCTCATTCCATGAACGAACGACTACCCGTACTACTTGACCTTTCCGCTAATTGACCCCTGTGTGCCCTTTGTCCCTTAGCATGCGGTGCCCCTCTGAGCCCTGGCGGCGGGTAATGACATCATTTCATCAGTGCAGGTTCCTGCACCACAAATCGACCCCTAATGTGTATGTTCAGGGACCGAGAGGAAGCGGGAGCAGAGTGAGTGAGTGTGTGTGGAGGAAGGGGCGTGAGGGTGTGGCGGAAGAGGTGTGGCGGAAGAGGTGTGAGGGTGTGTGTGTGTGTGTGGAGGGAGGTAGCGGTGTGTGAGATGTGGGTGTGTAGGAGTGTGTCTGTTGGTGTGTGTGGAGGAAGGTAGAGGTGTGAGTGGGTGTGTGGAGGAAAGTAGGGGTGTGAGTGTGTGTGGAAGGAGGTAGGGTGTGAGTGTGTGTGGAGGGAAAGGTGCGTGTGATGTGGATAGTAGGGGTGTGTAGGAGTGTGTGTGTTGGTGTCTGTTGTTGTGTGTGTGTGGAAGAAGGTAGGGGTGTGAGTGAGTGTGTGTGGGTGTGGGTGTGGGTGTGGAGGAACGCAGGTGTGTGAGTGTGGAGGGAGGGAGAGGTGCGTGTGATGTGGGTAGTAGGGGTGTGTAGGAGTGTGTGTGCTGGTGTGTATGTTCTTGTTGTGTGTGTGGAGGGAGGTAGGGGTGTGAGTGAGTGTGTGTGGGTGTGGGTGTGGGTGTGGGTGTGGAGGAAAGCAGGTGTGTGAGTGTGTCTGGAGGGAGGGAGAGGTGCGTGTGATGTGGGTAGTAGGGGTGTGTAGGAGTGTGTGTGCTGGTGTGTGTTGCTGTGTGTGTGGAAGGAGGTAGGGGTGTGAGTGGGTGTGTGTGGGTGTGGGTGTGGAGGAAAGCAGGTGTGTGAGTGTGTGTTGAGGGAGGGAGAGGTGCGTGTGATGTGGGTAGTAGGGGTGTGTAGGAGTGTGTGTGTTGGTGTGTGTGTTGTTGTGTGTGTGTGGAAGGAGGTAGGGGTGTGAGTGAGTGTGTGTGGGTGGGTGCGCGTGTGGGTGTGGAGGAAAGCAGGGGTGTGAGTGCGTGTGGAGGGAGGGAGAGGTGCGTGTGATGTGGGTAGTAGGGGTGTGTATGAGTGTGTGTGTTGGTGTGTATGTTGTTGTGTGTGTGTGGAAGGAGGTAGGGGTGTGAGTGAGTGTGTGTGGGTGTGGGTGTGGAGGAACGCAGGGGTGTGAGTGTGTGTGGAGGGAGGGAGAGGTGCGTGTGATGTGGGTGCTAGGGGTGTGTAGAAGTGTGTGTTGGTGTGTGTGTTGTTGTGTGTGTGTGGAAGGAGGTAGGGGTGTCCGGGATGTGCGTGTTTGGGGTGTGTAGGGGTTTGGGTGGGTAGGTGTGTGTGTGTTGGGAGGTAGAGGTCGGTAGGATGTGGGTTTTAGGAGTGTGTGTATTGGTGTGTATGGTGTGTGCACGGAAGTAGGGGTGTGTGGGATGAGGGTGTTAGGGGTGTGTGTGGGTGTGGAGGTAGGTTGGTAGGGATGGAGGTATGGGTGGGTGTGCGAGATGTAGGTGTTAAGGGTGTGTAGAGGTGTGTGTGCGAGTGTGGGCTATATGGAGGGAGGCAGCGAGGGTGGGATGTGGGTGTTAAAGATGTGGAGGTGGGTTGTGTCTGGGGGGATGTAGGGGGGTGGTTGGGATGTGGGTGTTAAGGATTGGAGAGGGGTGTGTGAGGGGGGGTTAGTGGTGGGTGGGATGTGGGTGTTAAGGATGTGGAGGGGTGTGTGTGGGGGTGGTAGTGGTGGTGTGGGTGTTTTGTTATGGATGTGGAGGGGTTGTGTGTGGGGGATGTAGGGTGGTTGGATGTGGGTGTAAAGGATGTGGAGGGGGTGTTGTGGAGGTATGTATGTTTGGTGTTTTATTTGGGTTTAAGGATGTGGAGGGGTGTGGTTGGGGGGAGGTAGTGGTGGTGGGTTGTGGTGTTTAAGATGTGGAGGGGTGTGTTGTTGTGGGGGGAAGTGTGGTGGGTGGGATGTGGGTGTTAAGGATGTGGAGGGGTGTGTGTGGGGGGAGGTAGTGGTGGGTGGGATGTGGGTGTTAAGGATGTGGAGGGGTGTGTGTTGGGGGGGAGGTAGTGGTGGGTGGGGATGTGGGTGTTAAGGATGTGGAGGGGTGTTGTGTGGGGGGGGGAGGTTGGGGTGGCTGGGATGTGGATGTTAAGGATGTGGAGGGGTTGTGGTGGGGGGGGGTACTGGTGGGTGGGATTGGGTGTTAAGGTGTGGAGGGGTGTGTGTGGGTGGGAGGTATTGGTTGTGGGATGTGGGTGTTAAGGATGTGGGGGGTGTGTGTGGGGGGGGGTGGGTGGTTGGGATTGGGTGTTAAGGATGTGGAGGGGTGTTGTGTGGGGAGAGTGGTTGGTTGGTTGGGGGGGGGGTGTTAGGGCTGTGGAGGGGTGTGTTGTGGGGTGAGGTAGGGTGGTTTGGGCTGTGGGTTTGCGCTGTTTGGAGGGGGTTGTGTGGGGGGGGGGGGGGGTAGTGGTGGTTGTGATGTGGGTGTTATGTTGGTGTGGGTGGTGTGTGGGGGGGGGGGTATTGGTAGTGGGCGTTGTGGGTGTTAAGGATGTGGAGGGTGTGTTGGTGGGTGGGAGGTGGGTGGGTTGGGATGTGGGTGTTAAGGTATGGTTGGAGGGGTGTCTGTGGGGGGGAGGGTAGTGGTAGGAGGGGATGTGGGTGTTTGTTTTAGGATGTGGAGGGGTGTGGGTTGGTTGGATGGTAGTGGTGGGTGGGTTTGGGTGTTAAGGGTGTCGAGGGTGTGTGTGGGGGGGGAGGAGTGGTAGGTGGGT
The DNA here is from genome assembly GCA_030323885.1 of Branchipolynoe longqiensis. Classification (NCBI taxonomy): domain Eukaryota; kingdom Metazoa; phylum Annelida; class Polychaeta; order Phyllodocida; family Polynoidae; genus Branchipolynoe; species Branchipolynoe longqiensis. The sequence goes on along the minus strand of CM059186.1, from coordinate 9,528,502 downwards.
TGTTGGTGGTTAAGGCTGTGACGGGGTGTGTGTTGGGGGAGGTGGGGTAGGTGGGAGTGGGTGCTAAGGTGTGGGGGGGTGTTGTGTGGGGGGGGGTAAGGTGGTTGGGTGTGGGTGTTAAGGGGGTGGGAGGGGTGTGTCTGGGGGGAGTTAGGGTTGTTTGGTATGTGTGGTGTTAGGATGTGGGGGGTGTGTGTGGGGTAGGTGGTGGTGGGTGAGTGTGGGTGTTTAGGATGTGGAGGGGTGTGTGTGGGGGGGGTTGAGGTGGTTGGGATTGTGGGTGTTAAGGGTGTGGGTGTAGTTGTGGGGGGAGGTTAGTGTGGGGTTGTATGGGGGTGTTACGGATGTGGATGGGGTGTTTATTGGGTGGGGGTACTGGTGGGGGGATTTGGGTTTGTTACTTGTGGATGTGGAGGGGGGGGGGTGTGTGTGGGGGTGGGGTAGGGTTGTTGGGATGTGGGTGTTAAGGTGTGGAGGGGTGTGTGTGTGTGGGGGGGGGGGTAGAGGTGGGTGGGAGTGGGTGTTAAGGATGTGGAGGGGTGTGTATGGGGGGGTGGGTTCGGGTGGTTGGGATTGCGGGTGTTAAGGATGTGGAGGGGTGTTGTGTGGGGGGGGTAGGGTGGTTTGGGATGTGGTTGTTAAGGATGTGGTGGGGTGTTTGTGGGGGGGGTAGTTGGTGGGTGGGATGTTGGTGATTAGGATGTGGAGGGGTGGTGTATGGGTGGGAGGGTAGGGTGGTTGCGATGCGGGTGTTATGGATGTGGAGGTGTGTGTGGGGGAGGTAGTTGTAGGTGGGATGTGGGGGTGTTTAAGTTGTGGGGGGGTGTGTTGGGGGGATGTGTGGTGGTGGGATTGTGGGTGTTTAGGATGTGGAGGGTGTGTGTGGGAGAGGTAGTGGTTGGTGTGGTTGTGTGGGTGTTAGGATTTGTGTAGTGGTGTGTGTGTGTTGGGGGAGGTTGTGGTGGGTATGGATGTGGGTTGGATGTGGGTTGTTGTTAAAGTTGTGGAGGGGTTTGTGGGGGGAGGTTAGTTTTAGGTGGATGTGGGTGTTAGGTGTGGGTGGGGGTTGTGTGTGGGTGTGGGTAGTTGTACGGTTGTGGGTGTTAAGGATGTGGAGGGGTGTGTGTGGGGGAGGTACTGGTTAGGTGGGATGTGGGTGCTAAGGATGTGGAGGGATGTGTGTGGGGGGGGTAGGGGTGGTTGGGATTGTGGGTGTTAATGATGTGGAGGGGTGTGTGTGGGGGGAGTGTCGGGTGGTTGGGTTGTGGGTGGTAGAGATGTGGAGGGGTGGGTCTGGGGGGAGGTAGGGGTGTTGGGATGTGGGTTGTTAAGGATGTGGGGGGTGTGGTGTGGGGGGGGTAGTGGTGGGTGGGATTGTGGGTGTTAAAGATGTGGAGGGGGTTTGTTGTCTGGGGGGAGGTACGGGTGGTTGGGATGTGGGTGTTAAGGATGTGGAGGGTTGGTGTGGGGGAGGTAGGGTGGTTGGGTATGTGGGTGTTTAGTGATTGTGGGGTGTGTGTGTTGGGGGGGGGTAGTGGTGGGTTGGGGTGTGGGTGTTTATGATGTGGAGGGGTGTGTGTGGGGGAGGTAGGGTGGTTGGGTTGTGGGTTTTTAGGATGTGGAGGGGTGTGTGTGGGGGGAGGTTTAGGGTGGTTGTGTTGTGGGTGTTAAGGATTTGTAGGGGTGTGTGCAGGGGGGGTAGTGTGGGTGGGATCTGTGTGGTGGGTGTGATGTGGAGGGGTTGTGAGGTTGTGAGGTTAGTGGTGGGGGATGTGGGTTTTTGATATGTGGAGGGTGTGTTGTGGAGGTAGGGGGTGGTTGGGATGTCGGTATGTTAGGATGTGGAGGGGTTGTGTGGTGGGGGGAGGTAAGGTGGTTGAGATTGTGGGTGTTAAGGTGTGGAGGGGTGTGGTGTGGGGGGGGTTACTTGTGGGTGGGATGTGGGTGTTAAGGTTGTGGGGGGTGTGGGGGGATGTAGTGGTAGGTTGGATGTGGGGTTTGGATGTGGGGTGTGTGTGTGGGGGGGGGAGGTAGGGTTGTTGGTATGTGGGTTGTTATGTATGTGGAGGGGTGTGTGTGGGGGGGCGGTAGTGGTGGGTGGGGTGTGGGTCTTTAAGGTGTGGAGGGTGTGTGTTAGGGGGGAGGTAGGGTGGTTGTGTGGTGGGTGTTTAAGGATGTGGAGGGGGTGTGTGGGGGGCGGTTTAGGGGTGGTTGGGATGTGGGTGTTAGGGATGTGGAGGGGTGGTGTGGGGGGGAGGTGTGTGGGTGGGATGTGGTGTTGATTGTGGAGGGGTGTGTGTGGGGGGATGTTGGGTGGTTGGGAGTGGGTGGTTAAGGATGTGGTATGGGTGGGTGGGGGGAGGTAGTGGTGGGTTGGATGGGGGTGTGGATGTGTGGTGGGGGTGTGTGTGGGGGGAGGGACGTGGTTGTGGGATGTGGGTGTTAAGGATGTGGAGGGTGGTGTGTGGGGGGGAGGTAGGGGGGTTGGGATGTTCGTGTGTTATGGATGTGGAGGGGTGGTGTGTGGGGGGAGGTTGTGTTTGGTCGGATGTGGTGTTAAAGATGTGGAGGGGTGTGGGGTGTGGGGAGGTAGTGGGTGGTTGGGATGTGGGTGTTAAGGATTTGGAGGGTGTGTGTGGGGGGACTGGTAGCGGTGTGTTGGAGTGGGTGTTAAGGATGTGGAGGGGTGTGTTTGGGGGGGGGTTGTGATGGGTGGGATGTGGGTGTTTAAGATGTGGAGGGGTGTGTGTGGGGGGAGGTAGTGGTGGGTGGATGTGGGTGTTAAGGATGTGGAGGGTTGTTTGTGGGGGGGGTTAAAGTGGTAGCGTGGTGATGTGGGTTGTTAAGGATGTGGAGGGGTTGGTGTGTGTGGGGGAGTTAGTGTGTAGGTGGGATGTGGGTGTTAAGGATGTGGAGGGGGTGGTGTGGGGGGAGGTTGTGGTAGGTGGGATGTGGGTGGTAAGGTAGATGAGGGGTGTGTGTGGGGGGAGGTTGTGGTGGGTGGGTATGTGGGTGTTAAAGGATGTGGAGGGAGTGTGTGTGGGGGGAGGTAGTGTGGTTGGGATGTGTGGTGTAAGGTTGTGGAGGGGTGTGTGTGGGGGGAGGTAGGGAGTTTGGGATGTGGGTGTTAAGGATGTGGTGGGTTGTGTGATGTGGGGGGAGGTAGTGGTGGGCGGGATTGTGGGTTGTTAAAGAATGTGTGGGGTGTGTGGTAGTGGGAGGTAGTGGTTGGGTGGGATGTGGGTGGTTAAGGATGGGAGGGGCTGTGTGTGGGGGAGGTAGGGCGTTGTTGGGATGTGGGTGTTAGGATGGGGAGGGGTTGTGTGTGGGGGGAGGGTACGTGGGTGGGTGGTGGGATGTGGGTGTTAAAGATGTGGAGGGGTGTGTTTGGGGGAGGTATGCATGTTGGTTGGGATGTGGGTGTTAAGGATGTGGAGGGGTGTGTGTGGTGGGGAGGTAGTGGTGGGTTGGTTGTGGTGTTAAGGATGTGGGAGGGGGGGGAGTGTGTGGGGGGGGAGGTAGTGGTGGGTGGGATGTGGGGTGTTAAGGATGTGGAGGGGTGTGTGTTGGGGGGAGGGTAGGGTCGGTTGGGATGTCGGTGTTAAGGATGTGGTGGGGTGTGTGTGGGGGGAGGTAGCGGTGGTTGGGATGTGGGTGTTGAGGTTGTGGAGGGGTGTGTGTGGGGGGAGGTAGTGGTGGGTGGGATGTGGGTGTTAAAGATGTGGAGGGGTGTTGTGTGGGGGGAGGTAGTGGATGGGTGGGATGGGTGGGATGTGGGTGTTAAGGATGTGGAGGGGTGTGTGTGGGGGGAGGTAGTGGTAGGTGGGATGTGGGTGTTAAGGATGTGGAGGGGTGTGTGTGGGGGGAGGTAGTGGTGGGTGGGATGTGGGTGTTAAGGATGTGGAGGGGTTGTGTGGGGGGGAGGTTTTTGTAGGTTGGATGAGGGTGTTAAGGATGTGGAGGGGTGTGTGGGGGGGGAGGTATTGGTGGGTGGGTGTAGTGTGTTAAGGATGTGGAGGGGTGTGTGTGGGGGGAGGTAGTGGGGTTGGGATGTGGGTGTGTTAAGGATGTGAGGGGTGTGTGGTGGGGCAGGTTGGGTGTTTGGAGGTTGTGTGTTCAAGGAGGGGGAGGGGTTGTTGTGTGCTGTGGGAAAGTAGTGTTGAGGTGGGATGTGGGTGTTAAAGATGTGGAGGGGTGTGTGTGGGGGGGGAGTTAGTGGTGGTTCGCCTGGATGGCAATATGGATGAGGAGGGGTGTGTTGTGGGGGAGAGGTTTGAGGGGTGGTTGGGCATGTGGGTGTTTAGGTTGTGGAGGGCTTGTGTGTGTGGGGGAGGTAGTGGTGGGTGGGATGTGGGTGTTATGGATGTGGATTTTCTGGAGGGGTGTGTGTGGGGGGAGGGTAGGGGTGGTTGGGTTGTGCGTGCTTAAGGATGTGGAGGGGTGTGTGTGGGGGGGGAGTAGTGCTTAGGGGTAGCTGTGGGTGTTAAAGATGTGGCGGGGTTGTGTGTGGGGGTGGTATGGGTGGGTGGATGTGGAGTGTTTAGGATGTGGAGGGGTGTGTGTGGGGGATGCGGTCGAGGGGTGGTTGGGATGTTGGGTGGTTGTTAAGGATGTGGAGGGGTGTGTGTGGGGGGAGGTAGTGGTGGGTGGGATGTGGGTGTTAAGGATGTGGAAGGGTGTGTGTGTGGGAGGTAGTGGTGGGTGGGATGTGGGTGTTAAGGATGTGGAGGAGTGTGTGTGTGGGGGGAGGTAGTGGTGGGTGCGATGTGGGTGTTAAGGATGTGGAGGGGTGTGTGTGGCCGGGTAGGTGTGTGTTGGGAGGTAGAGGTTGGTAGGATGTGGGTGATAGGAGTATGTGGGGGGTGTAGGGTGTGGGTGGAGGGATGAAGGGTGGGTGGGATGTAAAGTTACATGGATTATTTGGGAGACTACATTTAGGTACATTACAGTTGTTTGAGTAGTTATTTTGATAAGTAATATAATACACCTATAATTTCAAATCTGAGAAAAGGGAGGTGGGTGGGAACATTTCATATGAAGTGACTTTCAGACTGGAGTGGTGTCCTAATAAGAGTGAGCCTGGGTATATAACGTTCTAGATAACAGATGGTGCACTCCCCTGACCGTACTTCATCCACACCTCTTCTAATGCCTCTCCGCTGCCGGACTCCTTATTGATTATGTCTGAAAAGAGTTGCAGGAGGGGGAGCCGGCCAGCATTTCATTTTCTACCTCTTACTCCGTCCGTGTCACTGGCTTGCCAACTGCTAACCACAGGGCAAGGAGGCACGGCCCTTTGACTCAACTCTCCTCATTTCTCTTTCCTCTATACTACCCGTTCTTTGTTTCCCCCAGGCTTACTCCTCCCCTTGATCAAGGGAGTTGATTGCTTGGGCGGGGCCCTTTTCCTTTTTCACTGTTTCGCTTTCTTCTTGCTGCAGATCCCAACTTTCCCCTTCCTTCCTCCTAACCCATTGGCTACTGGACACGAGTCCACTGCTACAATAGGACCTGAGTGAACCGGTGCCGATACAACGACTTGTCATTAATATTGTAAAGAACCCCCTGCTCCTACAACCACCCCCACTGAAGTTTACTCTACATCCAAAAAACAGACCGATATATCGGGGCCGTTTTATATTGCTGCAGTTCTGTAGCCTGTAACCGTCAAGCTTACAAAGACCCCAAGGCAGGAAGATGGTGGGAGTGTGAGGTTGACAGGTGGGGAGCACAACTGCTGTCCGGTAATTGGAGAGTCACACAAAGGACAAACTGTTGTCTGGGCCCTTGGCAGTGTCTGTAGATAAGCTTGATGGTCAGCAGGGAGGTGGAGGGTGGGGGTGTCTGTAGCTCCAGTGTGCGTGGATGGAGCCGTCACTCAACCCTCCCCAGTATTTGTATTCCATACGTATTTTAACAACTACATCAGTAAGAATTACAAACACATTTAATATGTATTTGCATGGCCGAATGAGTTGAGAGTCCATCTCTTGTTTTGGGAGATCGGGGGATCCGAACCCATGGGTCCGTGGGCTTGGATGCTTGTCAAGTCAAAGCAATGACTTAAAAATTTATACTTGTCGCTTCCTAGCCAGGGGCTTGGCATTAGTACGATAGGGCAAGGACTGTGTGGCTCAGTGTCAGGGTAATGTGACTGAGTGGGATATCCAGTCATGGTGGTGGTGGCCTGGTCTCCCAGTGGGGCAGCACTATAAAGTCACCTCGGGGAGCAAATAGGCAAGAACATGTCAAGACAGGTGCAAAACTATTTGTCCCTGCAGTGGCTGGTCGGGAGATGTTGGGAGTTCCATACATCAACCGCCCTTGATGCTGCCACAGTGACATGGTTTTCTGTTTCAGGTTTGCTCCTTTAGCCTTCGTTTCTGTCAAGAACCTGTACCACAAGGCAGTGGTTTACAACTCTGCAGGGCAGGGGCGTCAAACTCCCTGAGGTATTGCTATCCCTGCAATACCTGCATACCTAACACAAGTCAGTACCCATCCTGATATGACCTTAAATATTGCCACGACGTAAAACTACAACAACCAACCTCCGCAAATGACACACAATTGATAATTATGCCACAATTCGCCACCAGGGGCATGGCTCAATCTCGATTATGGATGGCTTTTTATGTTTGTTCATCAGATTGTAGTGAATCCTGGTCACTACACCAATGTTCACATGGCTTCACATCAAACAGGAACATTATTCCTAGAGCGGTATTGGAACCCATGTTTCTGTCATTCCAGTGCGTGTGTTCTAACCATTTCGATAAATATAGACTCCCAAATCCACCCAACTACACATACTTGTGAATGTGTCATTTCACATGGGTAGGTGAGTGCAACTCCCTCGGAATCCATAGAGTAATCCACAGCATATTTCTGGCAATATTGAGTTCGTGTGTGCTTTATAAGCATTGTAGTTTATATATCACATATATATTGTACTTCAGTGAAGTTAACTGACAATAAGATATAGAAACACCTTAATGCATGACAGAGCTGTACCCACTGTAGTCCCGCCCTCTGGTACACCCTGCCTGCCTGCTAGAACCCCCCACCCCCTTCCCTCCCCTATAGTCCCTTCCCACTAACATCGGGATCTCCTTCATTCCTCATACCACAATCGAATTGATTTATCTATCGACATCACAAAATCAACAACTAAAATTAATATTCCATTTCAATTTCCCGACACAAACATTATTCAACTAACACCAAAATCCCTGACCAGGCGGGATGGCCGAATGAGTTGAGCATCCGTCTCCTGAAAATAAAGGATAGATCCATCTACCATTATTCAGTAGATCAGATGGGATGGCCAAATGAGTTGAGCATCCATCTCTCGTTTTGGTAGATCGTGGGATTCTATCCCATGGGTTCGGACCCTGGTCAAGTCAAACTAATGACTTACAAATTGATACTTGTCACATCCTAGCCAGGCGCTTGGCATTATTAGGATAGGTCAAGGACTGGTTGGCTCAGTGTCAGGAAAATAAGACTGAGGTCATGCTGCTGGCGGCCTGTCTTCCATGAAGTCACCATGAGTGCATGCGGTCACAAGTCGGTACCCGTCCTTGTATGACCTTAGCTGTTGCTAGGACGTAAAACAACAACAAACAAAAAACAAACCAACATCTCTGCTTTCTACATACAATACAGGATACTACATACATGCGTATCTGATCATATCGAACTATGGAAAATACGTTAGAAAGGTATTAGCATTCTAATTAAGTTTATTGATTAAACAATTTTAAACTGGCACCTAAAATATTGCTTGTAATCATAAAATGATTCAATATACCTCATATGCTTTATCTATTGCATCAAGTCTAGTATAATTACAATTTATAAATCATATAAACATCTGTGTGTAAATAAATAACTGTACACATGTAGCACTTACGACCGGAAAACCAATGCTATGGCACTGAGAAATTATATATAAATAAGATTCTTTTATTTACAATTTATTTTTAAACCCACAAAAACTATATTCATTGTCTTCAGATTCCGTCGTATAGGACGTATATATTATATATATATATAGTCGATATTTTAAGATGGCTTGAGTCATTCATAGCGGCAGATCAATGAACTACAATAATCGTGAATTTATGGACACCCCCTTTCGCTCAGTGCTTAGTGGAATTGTCCCTGGCAATTTGAAGAAGCTCTCCCTATTGGAGGGAAGTATTTAGAACCACTATTACACCGTGATTGCATGGCTTGGGTCTTTGTTATGTGAAGCCCACAGGGGAGCACTGAGCGGGGTAGGGGTGTGTGAGGGGGGGGGGGTGGCTGGTGGTAGTGGTGGGTTGGCTGGGTAGGGTGTTCTGGGTTGCGAAAGGCTGGAGAGTGGAGAGCTGGGGATGGAGGGATGGTGGGTGGGTAAATTGGCTGTGTTGCTGGTTCATTGGCAATTGTCACATTACTCACATAGCACGGCCTTAGTTAGGTGGCTGTGTGTACTGAACTAGGCTCCAGGCGTTTGGGGAGGCCTGGGGGGTATGGGGGGTTCGGGGGTGGGGTGGGTGTGTCGGGAATGGGTATGGGGGAGCTGGAGGAGGTTAGGAAGGTGGAGGACGGTACCTGGAGAGGACTGCGAGGTAATTGGGGAAGGTGGAGGAAGCTGAGGCATGGATAGAGGCTGCAGGAGTACATAATGCTACAGCTGGTTGATTGTTGGAGTATTACATCCTGGCAACATCTAAGGTCATATCAGGATAGGTACCAACTTGTGACAATGGGCACTCATGGCGACTTTATAGTGCTATCCTACTGGGATACCAGGCAACCAGCACCATGACTTGATATCCCACTCAGTCACATTATCCGGACACTGAGCCAACCCGTCCTTGCTCTATTCTAATAATGCTGAGCACCTGGTTAGGAAGGGACAAGTATACATTTCTTGACCAGATCAAGGTTCGAACCCATGGGTTCGAATCTCACGATCTACCAAACCAGGAGACGGAAGCTCAACTCATTCGGCTATCCCGTCTGATCTACTTCATAATGGTAGATGGATCTATTCTTTATTTTCACATAATGATATAGCGTGGCACATATCTAGTTTACCACCCGGCTGGAAAGGCTGGGTAAATTGGTATATTCTCTCACAGGTGGCGCCGCCGTGGCAGAAATATGAACTAGGCCTTTAATGCATAGTGTATTTAGGTGTATAACACTGAATAATTCCATGGAAACAGCACATTTTTAAAACCAAAGCACTTCTGACTTATAAAATTGATACTTGTCGCTACCTAGCCTGACGCTCAACATTAATAGGATAGGATGAGGACCAGTTTGCACATTGTCAGGATAATGTAACCGTGTGGGATAACGGGTCACGGTGGCGGTGGCCTAGTCTTCCAGTGGAGCAGCACTATAAAGTTGCCATGGGCACACACTGTCACAAGTCGGTACCCATTCTGATCTGACATTAGCTGTTGTTACGACGTAAAACAACAACAAACAAACTACTGAACCTTATGGTGTCCAGCACGTAACATGCACTACAAAGGGTAGCCACACGTATCAGCAACCAGGAAGCAGGCGCTCAACTCATGTGTTTATTCCTTACATGTTGCTAGGACATAAGACCACCCAACAAACCAAGCCAAGGCTAGGGTGTCCAGCATTTGACATGCACTACAAGGAGGGTAGCGACAACTATCAGCAACCAACAGGCAGATGCTTAACTCACGTATTCATCCCGTAGTTGTTGCTAGGACATAAGACCCCCAACAAACCAAGCCAAGGCTATGGTGTTCAACATTTCACTTACACTACAAGGGTAGCGACAACTATCAGCAACCAACAGGAAAACGCTCAACTCATGCGTTCATCCCTTACATGTTTCTAGGACATAAGACCTCCCCCCCCAACAAACCAAGCCAAGCCTTGTAAAGTGGTGTGCATGTACTGGCTCATTTCTTGCGTGAGTACAACAATGGATGACGTCTCTCACAGCCGCTTCGAAAATCTGATTAGGGCGCGTGAGTGGCTTCCAATGAAAGACAACCTTATGCTGTGTATCCACAGACTGTTCTCTTGTGGCATGTTCCCTTGTTCCGCATTCACTTGTGACCTTGTTACTTTGTGACCTTGTTTCCTTGTGACATGCCACACAGACAATGAACATGTGCATTCTCTATGTTCCCGGTCAGTACATCACGTTTACTGTGCACAAGGCCATACAGTCCCTGGGTCCAACCTATGGGAATGGCCACTAAGCAAAACACAGGTTCAATGTGTGTGGGGCGCATCACACGGTCACATGGAAACACATAACAAGGTCACATGGAAACACATCACAAGGTCACATGGAAACACATAACAAGGTCACATGCCACAAGGGACAGTCTATGGATACACAGCCTAATAAAACTTTCAAGCCTTTAGTTCCCTAGTGAGCTGCACTGACCGCCAACGGATGAAATGTCACACACACATAGGTTGGCGAAGGTGATGGCCGAATCGGTAGAGCGCAGGCTTCCCGTGCGGAAGATCGGGAGTTCAAATCCCAACCGATTGAACCCCATGACTTATCAAATGTATGCTTGCCACAACTTAGCCTGGCACTGGGCATTAATAGGATAGGGCAAGGACTGGTTGGCCCAGTGTCAGGATAATGTGACTGAATGGGATATCATGTACACAGTGCTGGTGACCTGGTATTCCAGTGAGGCAGTACTATAAAATTGCCATGAGAGTGCACACTGTCACAAGTCGGAACCCATCCTGATGTTACCTCAGATGTTGCCAGGATGTAAAACTCCAACAACCAACCAACGAATCAACAATAAAAGTTGTCAATAAAAACAAAACCTAAATGGACGCACACTGGCATGATTTCGGAATGTTAAAGCTGTCACCTGACTATGCAGCATCAAATGATGCCTGGACGCGAAAGTAGAATTATGCAAAACCAAGAAAAAATATAGAAAGTGGAAGAACATCTGGGCCTGAAACGGGAGGAGAGCGCCTCCCGCTGGCGCGCGCCTCATCATGGGGGAATGCGCAGAAAGACGCCACCTAGCGGCGTAATTGTGTAGCGACGACTGTCATTCGCCCCCTAGCGGGCAGCTGAGGAACCACACTAATTATCTTAGCGACACACACGAGGGGGGTGGGGGGTGGGGGGGTGGGGGGGGGCGATGGCCTGCCTCCGGCAGAATATCGGCTTATCACAATATCAGCTCGGCGTGATCACCACGGCGCCACCTAGCGGCTCAAATCGGAACTTAGATTGTTGCGCAGCTCCTCCTGGTGTATAGTTTGGCGCCTAGTGAATCACAACGCCACTGAATGGCTCATGGCACCAACTAGTGACTCACAGTGCCACCTAGCGGCTCAAATCACATGGCTACCGGCCCACATCATCACCTAGTGGCTCAACACACCACCTAGTAGCAAAACATACCACCTAATGGCTCAAACCGCCACCTGGTGGCCAACACACCACCTAGTAGCAAAACATACCACCTAGTGGCTCAAACCACCACCTGGTGGCCAACACTGCAACCTAGTGGCTGATACCACGAAGTAGTGGGCCACATCCCCACCTAGTAGCCCAGAGCTCCACCTAGTGGCTCAACACACCATCTAGTAGCAAAACTTACCACCTAGTGGATCAACACACCTGGTGCCTCAGGGCTCCACCTTGTGTCTCAATGCACCACCTAGTTGCTCAGAGCTCTACCTAGTGGCTCCAAGCTCCCCGTAGAGGCCTCACACATCACTTAGTGGCTCAGAGCTCCACCTAGTTGCTCCAAGCTCCATCCAGTGGCTCAAAGTTCCACATAGTGCCTCAACACACCATCTAGTGGCTCAATGTACGACCCAGTGCATCCACCTATTGGCTAATCACACCACCTAGTGACTTAAGGCTCCACCTAGTGGCTCAAGACACCACTTAGTGGCTCAGAGATCCACCTAGTGGCCAATCACATCACATAGTGGCTGAACACAACACCTAGTGGCATACCACATCACCTAGTGGCTCAATACACAACCTACTGGCCGTTGACTAGTGTGGCTGTGTGAGGCTGCCACTCTTGGGGGCTGGCCTCATATCGCCTGGGTGTGTGTGTGGAGACTCATAGGTCCACCTAGTGGCTCAGAGCTTCACCTAGTGGCTCAGAACAACACCTAGTGGCAGCTGACTGGTGGGCAGTGTGAAGCTGCCACTGGGTTCATATCGCCTGGGTGTGTGTGGGGAGGCTCAGAGCTCCACCTAGTGGCCGTTGACTGGTTTCGCTGTGTGACGCTGCTACTATTGGGCTCATATCGCCTGGGTGTGTGTGGGGAGGCTCAGAGCTCCACCTAGTGGTAGTTGACTGGTTTCGCTGTGTGACGCTGCTACTATTGGGCTCATATCGCCTGGGTGTGTTTGTGGAGAGGCTGAAAGGACTATAACAAACACAGGCGCCATATTGATGGTTCCTGCGCCCAGGTGAATGTAATTAGGGCCTTTACAAGATGGCGGCAGCATACAGCCCCAAGCTCAGAAGCACACCAGACCACGCTTGCCTGACCTTTACTCTCACACAATCTACTACTCCTAATTTGAAAAATAGCAATCTGGAGAGTCTACAGCGTCATATTATCTTCGTTGATTAAGCAGGGGGGATTTCAATCGCAGACAATTGGTCTTCCCCATTCTACTGCTTTTTGCCCTATCCTAGTAATTCTGAATGACAGAGTAGATAATTACTAGTGTTATTTTCTATGTCATTGGCGTCACATGGCCAGGATTCGAACCAAAGGGCAATGACTAGTGTCATTCTCTCTGTCATTGGTTTGATATGGCCAGGATTCGAACCCAAGGTTTGAATCCCTCATTCTGCCACACGAGATACATTCATTCTACCGCGCCTTCGCATATGGAAATAAGCTAACCATACACACAAATTAAGTTAGTAACCTTCATTCCCCTTGCCATCGGTACACGTGCCAACTGATGGTACCAGGGGTTCCTTCTACTCGGCCGAAGGACACAAGTACCATATTGTCATGTCAGTGTCCTACTCTGCTACCAGATGGGATGATCGAATGGCACAAGTACCATATTGTCATTGACAGTGTCCTACTCTGCTACCAGAAAGGATGGCAGAATGGCATGAGTACCATATTGTCATGGACAGTGTCCTACTGTGCTACCAGAGAGGATGATCGAATGGAACGAGTACCATATTGTCATGTCAGTGTCCTACTCTGCTACCAGGAAGGATGCCCGAACGGCACGAGTACCATATTGTCATGGACAGTGTCCTACTGTGCTACCAGACGGGATGGCTGAATGGCACAAGTACCATATTGTTATGGACAGTGTCCTACGCTGCTACCAGACATGATGGGCAAATGATACGAGTACCATATTGTCAGGGACAGTGTCCTTCTCTGCTACCGGTCAGGATGACCGAATGGCACGAGTACCATGTTGTCATTGACAGTGTCCTACACTGCTACCAGACAGGATGGCCGTTTTATTTAACGATGCTTCTAGAGCACATTGATTTTCATCGCCGGCTATTTGACGTTTGAATGAGTTGAGCGTCCGTCTCCCGCTTTGGTCGATCATGGGATTCGAACCCACGGGTTGTGCGATTCGAACCCACGGGTTTAAACCCTAGTCGAATCGAACAAATCACTTAAAAATTGATACTTGTCGCTTCCTAGCCTTGCGCTCCTCATTATTAGGATACGGCAAGGACTGCTTGGCTCAGTGTAAGGATAATGTGACTGAGTGGGATATCAGGTTATGGATGGTACTGGTGGCCTGATTTATGAAGTTGTCATGAGTGCACACTATCACAAGTCGGTACCCGTCCTGATATGACCTTAGATGTGGCCAGGACGAACAATTCCAACAACCAACGACCCTAACTCTGCTTGAGAAATAAGGGAGTAACTGAGATGGCTTCAAACCCTAGGGCCTTCCGTGGTTTAGTCTGCCAAGGTCAGAACAGGAATGACATGTCACCGCCCAGCCGAGTGGTGCGCAACCTGCCTTTAGGGGTGGCCGCCAGCAATGGGTGGAACAGTCCACAGTATGGACTGTTTCTGATAGCGTGCTGCCACCTGTTGCTACTTCCTAGCAAACAGGGGGTCAGTGTAGTCACCACCACCATTGGGCGTAATCGATTAATCAACTCGGGTCACCAGAGCCACTTTTTGGAGCATGCGCACATCCTACAGACTAGGGTCAAATAATCAAATATGCTTCTCCATGCTCCGGGTGGAAAAAATGGTGGCTTAATCCAAAACCTTTTTTTTTTTAATAACCGATAAAACTACAGCAAATTAGGATTTAAAGTGTTTTATGATGGCATACTTTAGTTATATTTCCATTTCATTGATCTAGGTTATTAAAAAAATTAAACATGTATGACTGGTACTGGTAGCTGTTATCCTGCAGGATGATACCAGCGCAAATGTGACATCATCGCTCGTAGCCAACCCCAGCCAAGAAGTGGGTTACTGTGGTCAGATCGTTTTGGACACGGCACGTGTATTTGTCGACTCTACTCACCGTGTTCGATTTGAAATTCTGACGACTCAGGTGACCGGAGTCGCCTGGGTTGTGTTAATCGATTACGGCCATTGGGTCTCATTGAAGATCGCTACAATATTGAAGATTCATAACCTGATAATTTAGAATTTCTGTCATTTTTAAGATACATATATATGAGGTTCATTGTTATAATCTACCTTCGTTTGGATTCTAAATGTTGGCCACCTCAACACATTGGTCTCTGTAACTAAGTATCTGCAGACAATATTTCATTCTTCTTTCTTGGTGGACACAGGTACATTTGTGGGGACTTATTAAATAGCTCTTTATTATGCTTTTTCTGGGGGGGGGGTTCTCATCTTCCAGTGGGGCAGCACTATAAAGTCACCATGAGTGTGCACTGTAACAAGTCGGTACCCGTCCTGATATGACCTTAGATGTTGCTAGGATGTAAAACGACAACAACAATCTAAGAATAGGCATCCTTAGTAAATAGTATTCCATATAGTTGTGCATGTGGGTATGGTGTATGTGTATGTGTGTATGTGTTTGTGTGTGTATGTGTATGTGTGTATGTGTGTATGTATATGTGTGTATGTGTGTATATGTGTGTCTGTGTATGTGTGTATGTATATGTATGTATGTGTGTGTATATGTGTGTATGTGTATGTGTGCATGGTGTATGTGTATGTATGTATGTGTATGTGTATATGTGTATATGTGTATATGTGTATATGTGTATATGTGTATGGTGTATGTATGTGTATGCATATGTGCGTATATGTGAATGTATATATGTGCATGTGTAAGTGTGAATGTGTGTATGTGCATGTGTATGTGTATGGTGCATCATTGTATGTGTCGATGTGTGTATGTGTATGTGTGTATGCGTATGTGGGTATGTGTTTACGGATACGTGTGTATGGGTGTGCCCTCGCTCTTTGTCGACACCAATTGTCAACTCACGCGCCTCGAGGTCAGAACGCGACCCGCGGAGGCATAATGAAGGTGACAAGATGTCTGCCCACTGGGCATAGCAGAGACCAGCAGTGGTTCCGGCTTATCTGCACCTGCGTAACAACACATGTGTCTGCGCATCTGCGCCTGCGCATCTGCGTGCACTGAATAGCCACTTCCGGTTCTTCTCCATTGCGTTGAATAGTGCGCACATGATAGATCAGTGTCACGCAATAGATGATTTCCACCACAGTTCCGACATCACTAATCTGGATAGCAGCAGCTTAGCTTGCAGCAAGCTCCGTGCAAAAAGGTCGATGATATTTGAATAGAAACTTTTCCCCACCAACGCACCCTCTGATTGTAGTGGCAAGAGTTAATTCAGTGGGTAGCAGCTTTGTGGAAAAGGTTTTTTAAGCGTCGGTTGCTGGGATTGTTATTTATCTCCATCTATGGGACGCTAAATGGAGAGCGGCAGTCAAGTAATGAAAGCAGTCTTTGTCGCATCGCGACCGACAGCATGATGATGATGATGGGATGCTTTTTGTTGTTGTTGAAGATTTATACTGCCTATCATGGATAAGCCTGAATAGGCTTATTTTCCCCATTAGACAGTTTGTCGATAGAAAGCCCGAGCCTACACTTTTACCGACCCAAGGGATTTTTAACCTCGCACACCACATAGACATGGTATGAGAGCAACTGGCCTTTGATGACGATGTAAGTTATACACAGCGGTGGAAATCCAAATTGGCAGAGATGGGGGCATGGAGAATTGAACCACCGACCTTCAGATTAGGAGTCTGACCTAGAAAAAAGTCAGACACTCTAACCACTCCACCACAGAGAACGCCAACTTTCTTATCGTCCAAAACCAGGCTTTGTCTTAAACTAGTTAGATTTAGACTAGTGAGACTTATTTCGATATTTATAGTTAGACTTATTTAGATTTGATTCTAATTTCTACATATCCAATCAGATACTGGTGCACTTATTTATCATGTGTTGTACAGTCAAGCAATTTAATAAAACACGTTATTGCTGAACCCCTTGGTGTAAGAATTTTGATATGCTTGCCTAAATTAATATGGCATGATTTTACTTCAAAGATCTCCAAGGATAGCCATTTAAAATGAAAGTTATTTCGAAGTAATGTAAAGTAGATCGTAATGATCAATTTAATGTGTTTATCAAAATGGGCAGACATTCAAAAGCTTCGAACTATGCAACTTTAATTGTGGGGGCAAAAGGGGGGGTCAATAATTCTAGGAGAACACGGATCGTCTTAATATATGTATGTATGTATATATGTATGTATGTATATATGTATGTATGTATGTACATTGGTCTCCTATGCCCACGACCAGGCGGGATGGCCGAATGAGTTAGAGCGTCCGTCTCCCATGCTGGTAGATCGTGGGGTCGTGGGTTCGAACCCTGGTCGAGTCAAACCAATGACTTCAAAATTGATAGTTGTTGCTTCCGAGCCAGGCACTCAGCATTATTAAGACAGGGCAAGGACTGGTGTGCTCAGTGTCAGGATAATGTGACTGAGTGGGATACCAGGGCCGCGTTCAGGGTCCGTCTCGGAGGCGCCTCGGAGGCGCCCGTGACGTCAGGCTAGTCTGAACGGATTTAGCTGTTGGCCGCCTCGAAAATGGCGGCCTCCATAGGCGGTGGCCATTTGCAACGAAATGCTGCGCTCTGATTGGATGAAACCACTGCAGGCGGCGGCCATTTTCGAGGCGCTGTTTTGTCTCCAACCTGAAAAGGGAGGCGTCTCCGAGACGTCGCCGAGACAGACCCTGAACGCAAATAGGCCAAAAAGCATCGCCGAGACGTCGCCGAGGCGCCTCCGAGACGGACCCTGAACGCGGCCCAGGTCATGGTGCAGACGACCTGGTTTCCCAGTGGGACAGCACTATACAGTTGCCATGAGTGTACACTGTCAGAAGTCGGTACCCATCCTGATATGACCTTAGATGTTGCTAGGACATAAACAACAAACAAACGAACAAATCCTATGCCCACCATGTTGTTGGTCATCCACACCCTGACTAATTAGTAACCATAGTAACCCCTCCAACCTAACCACCTCCCTCTGTGTATGCACTGTGGTCCATTGCTGCCCCACCAGTACACCACACACTCACTAACCACTCTACGCACACCCATCCACTTGTGTCTGGCCTGCATAAAGGGTGTGGGCGGAGCGAGGTAAATGTACACGGGTACATGGTCAGGAGCTACCCAGCATGTACACGGCATCAATTGTCTAGATTACCGCAGTGTGCTTTTAATCCCGCCAAGTCGCCACCACAGCTCCTGATTGGACCTGGATGACCACCGATCAAGTTTGTTATCTTGGAAGTGACATAATACCATTAACCAAAGAGGAGGACTTGCATGGCCTCCTGTGGCTTGTATGATAAGAGCGTCTCTAGTGAATGCTCACAGTCCACTAACAGAACAATGCACAAACCTGCATAGTCCTGTTAGTGCACCAAGAAGCATGACCTTGGTCCACTTGTGGGCGTGACCTTCACACGAGCCTGTCTCACTGGCGCTCCATGTGGCGCCACCTGGCGTATCCATCTGGCCAATCGGCCAACCCTAGTACTGGTTGGCTCAGGATCAGGATAATGTGACTGAGTGGGATATCAGGTCATTGTGCTGGCGGGCTAGTCTCCCAGTGGGGCAAAGCTATACAGTCGCCATGAGTGTGCACTGTCACAAGTCGGTGCCCGTCCTGATATGACCGTCGATGTTGCCAGGACATCCACCTCTAACAACCAACCAACCAGGTAACCCTAGTGGCGACCAATCAGGGCCACACTGGTTTTCCAGCCTTCAATTTGCCGCTCCTTTAAAGCAATCATACCCAGCAATGTCTGGAGCCCCCCGCCCCCTTCTGCCTCTCTGATAAGGAACACTGTGAGAGTTTAGAGAGTTAGTTTCCGATTGCCATGCGACAACCATCTACTACTACTCTCCAGGGCTCGTATGCATGGAGCAGTGTTAGCTATTGACCAATTTCATATGACGTCAGCACATGTATTTAGGTCAGTGCGCGCGCTGCTTGGCTGCAGAACAACATCCGGTCACACTGCAAACTTAATGGCAGTGAGCAATCTTCATACAAAAAAAGTGAAATATCTCTAAAACCACACCATCTAGAAACAAACCGCCTGGTACACATATAGAAAACACATTCAATGAATAGATTATATTAAATTTATATGGTTAGGGTTGTGCATTTCTATTAATTTTGAATAAAAATAGACGTTTTTCACTGCACGTACCGGCAAATTCAATGCATTGTCAATGGTCATGAGCAATCTTCATACAGAAAAAGTGAAATATCTCTAAAACCACACGATCTAGAAACAAACCGCCTGGTACACATACAGAAAACACATTGAATAAATAAATTATATTAAATTTATGCGGTTAGGGTTGTGCATTTCTATTAATTCTGAATAAAATAGACGTTTTTCACTGCGCGTACCGGCAAACTCAATGCATTATCAATGGCAATGAGCAATCTTCATACAGAAAAAGTTAAATATCTCTAAAACAACACCACCTAGAAACAAACTGATTGGAATACACATAGAAAACATGTTTACCAAAAAGATTATATTAAATTGAGACGGTTAGGGTTCTGGATTTCTATTAATTTTGAACAAAACTTGCGTTTTACACTGCGCGTACCAGCAAACTCAACGCATTGTCAATGGCAGTGAGCAATCTTCATACAGAAAAAATTAAATATCTCTAAAACCACACCACCTAGAAACAAACTGATTGGAATACACATAGAAAACATGTTTACCAAAAAGATTATATTAAATTTATATGGTTAGGATTCTGGATTTCTATTAATTTTGAATAAAAGTTACGTTTTGCACTGCGCGTACGGCAAACTCAATGCATTGTCAATGGCGGTGAGCAATCTTCATACAGAAAAAGTGAAATATCTCTAAAACCACACCACCTAGAAACAAACTGCTTGGAAAACATATAGAAAACTTATTCAACGAATAGATTATATTAAATTTATATGGTTAGCGTTCTGGATTTCTATTAATTTTGAATAAAATAAACATTTTGCACTGCGCGTGCTGGCAAACTCAGTGGCGGCGTGCATTCGTTCTGCAGCCAAGCTGCGCGCGCATACACGATGTTTACAAACATTGAAAGGGGTCTATATGTGAATTAATTTATTCATTATGGAAATTTCTCTGAGCCTGTTGCCGGCGAGCACCTGCTTGGGCCTAATATATTGCCTTCTCTACCCACCGGGAACCAGCGCGCTTGTTACTGAGGCAGCGGCGGGGATTTGTTTACTTTGCATTCATCGATTTGACAATATGAATTACGCCGCCAATGCGGTGGCGGTGTTAATATCGGTTCGAATTTAGGGTTAAATTGATAACATTTCACTTATGGCGTACGTAATTATGTTAAATATGACAGCATTGAATAGATTTGATCAGATTTCACTTTTTGCGTATGTAATTCTGTTAAATATGATAGCGTTGAATAGATTTGGGGTCCATCCTGACACTAACCTAACACTACCACCGCTGTAAACCTGCTATGAGCAGAGTTAGAATTTCCGAGTTTAAACTCGTGGTGTTAGGCCTAACACTGCTCCATGCATACCGACTTTTCGGCGCTAAACAAGAAATCCCACCCTAACCACGGTTTGCCTCGCTAACACCGCTCCATGCATACGGGCCCAGGATATCTCACATATCGGGACATTCACATAGCCTCATATTTAGATTAGATTAGATTAGAGTGTTTGGTCTGAATACTCTGGCCAAGTCGGAGACTCCACCATCAGTGCCCAGTACATGTGGTTAGGATGCTCTGTTTAGATTATATTATATAGATTATAATTAGAGTGTCTGAGCTGAATGCTCAGGCCAAGTCGTAGCCTCCAACATCAAGGGGTGAGGATGCTCTGTTTAGATTAGATTATAATAGATTAGATTTAGAGTGTTTGAGCTGAATGCTCAGGCCAAGTAGGAGACTCCAAAATCAGGGCCCAGTACATGTGGTGAGGATGCTCTGTTTAGATTAGATTAGATTAGATTAGATTAGATTTAGAGTATTTGAGCTGAATGCTCAGGCCAATTCGCAGCCTCCAACATCAGGGCCCAGTACATGTGGTGAGGATTTTCTGTTTAAATTAGATTACATTAGATCATAGAGTGTTTGAGCTGAATGCTTAGGCCAAGTCGCAGACTCCAGCATCAGGGCCCACCACCTGTGGTGAGGACGCTCTGTTCAGTTTTGTCATGTGCAGTAAAACGTCAAATGTTTTCAAAGGTAGCCATCTATAACATACGCTGCTTAAAACCAATGTAAAGTAGACTATAATTATTAACCAAATATATTGATATAACGTACAAAGTGGGTTTATATCTGGAAGAGGTACACGTGAAGGGATTTTCAATATGAGAATGATTTGTGAACGTTATTGTGAAGTGAACCAGGATGTTTATGCCTGCTTTATTGACTATGAGAAGGCCTTCGACCGAGTCAATCATGAACTGTTAATCAAATGTTTACAAGATATTGGTGTCAATGGCAAAGACATTAAACTAATTGTGAACTTATACTGGACACAACGTGCATTTATAAAAATGGAGCAGGGCCTATCGGATGAAGTTATGATTAAACGAGGAGTTCGACAGGGGTGTGTATTGTCACCATGTCTATTTAACCTGTACACAGAGATGATTTTCAGACACATTGAAGATTGCAAGGGAGTGACAATAGGTGGCATGAACGTCAACAATCTTAGATATGCCGATGACAGTGTAATACTAGCAGACAGTGAGAAAAACCTACAAGATATAGTGAATAGAATCAATAAAGCTGGAATACTATTCAACATGAAGATGAATGCCAGGAAGACCAAAACAATGGTTATAAGTAAAAAGACAGATAAACCAAATGTCAATATAACCATAGATGGCACAAACATAGAACAAGTATCCGAATTCATATATCTCGGACAAAAGATTACAAATGATGGGAGATGTGAGGAAGAAATTAAAAGAAGGATAACAATAGCCCGAACAACATTCTCCAAAATGTATAGAGTGTTAACATCAAGTAAGATATTAATACAAACAAGGAAGCGTATTCTTCAGTGTTATGTGTGGTCTACTCTAATGTATGGGGCAGAGACATGGACAATCTCTAAGAAAATGTACAAACGTTTAGCAGCATTTGAGATGTGGACTTATCGAAGGATGATGAAAATATCATGGACAAAGAAGATCACCAACAAAGAAGTTCTCAGAAAAATTAAAAATAAGAAAAGCTTGTTTGCCACTATACAGACAAAGAAACTTATTTATTTTGGCCACATCATTCGTCAGAGTTCAATATACCGTACATTGTTGGAAGGGAAGGTGAATGGCAGCAGAGGGAGAGGGAGACCAAGAACATCATGGTTTACAAATATTTCACAGTGGACAGGCTTGAATTATTCACAGTCTATCAGAACAGCACACCATCGGGACAAGTGGAGAACCATTGCATCCAACCCTCGACTAGAGGACGGAACTATTGATTGATTGATATATATATATATTATATATATATATATATATAATATAATGACAGAGACTCATAGCCATCGGGCAATGCAACTCTAAGGTACATCGAATATTTATGTAAAGAAATACATTGTAAAGTCACGTGACTAGACCTTTAAAGTTGCATAATGCGATGCTTTAGAGTTGTTGCTATTTTCTGAGATAAATACATTATGCTAATTGTTATAATCTACTTTACTTCAGTTTGAAGTAACCTTTATTTTAAATGGCTAACTTTGGAGATAGTTAGCATCAAAACATAGTTAATTTCGGCAAGCACACCAACATTCTGGCAGCATAGACTTCAGTAGTAACAGCTTCTATTAATTTGACTTATAACGCCATTCTATGTGGCTAAATATTGCTTAATAAGTGCACCAGTATCAAATATAAGTTGAATATCTAGGATAAAATCTAGATACATGGTTTTGTTTTGGAAATTTGATGTTTTCATCGGACTATGCAACTTTAAGTATAACACTAGAAGCAGAACGCAGTACATAGGGTGTTTCCGCTGCTGAGCCTGATGCATATTTCAGATTAAATGACATCTTCAATGGACGTATCACCACCATCAATACATCAGTAAACCTAATTCCACGAGTCATTGCCAACACTGCCTCGCCCACTTCTCCATCTATACTGCATGCTTCATTAGTCTCAGTGGTGTGCATCCCAGTTGATGTATGATCACACTGCTTAATCTAATCCTTGTGTTTGCTACAAGCTACTGACTGTACTTAGGATATCATCATCATCATGCTGGCAGTCGTGATGCGACAAAGACTGCTTTCATTACTTGACCGCCGCTCTCCATTTAGCTCTCTGCTGTGAGAGTTGCATCCATGAGTCGGTCTTAATGTCTCTCAGCTTCCTATTTCTCTTGATGGTATCCTTGAACTGGAGACGAGGGTGCCCTCTCTTTCTGTAACCAGAAGGCAGTTGAGAATAGAGGATCTGCTTTGGTAGCCTATCTGATGACATCCTCATGAGGTGTCCAGTCCACCAGAGATTCTTTTTGCTCAGAAGATCTTCCATAGAGGGCAGCCCCATCCGTTCGAGTATTTCCTTATTTGTCTACCTAGGATATACTCACACCACAATCATGGCCTTCTATTTGCGCAGATATTTTGTGTGAGGGACGTGGAGGGGTTAATGTATTTTATTACACCTTACAAACTTTTATGCTATTAGCAACCGAACTCCCCTTTCAGCTTAATTAGAAATGAACAACAGTGTGTGTTGACTTACCTAACAAGGTTAAATTTGAATATAGATATGTGGAAGCACATTTATCTACCTGACATTGTCATATTGTCATAGTTTGATTCACGATTAATATTAGTGTTAATGTGCTTGAATATATATGTATTACATATATTATATGTATTATATATATTCAGGATCCGTACCAGGCCTGGAACTTCTTGAGAAGTCTTGAAATTTATTTTACCCATGTCAAAGCCTTGAAAAGAAAAGGCTTGAATTTAATCTATTTTGGGTAATTAATCTTGAAAAGCTTTGAATTTCATTAAACTGTCTTGACTGATCTAAATTAGTCCAAAAATGACATTCGCCATTGTTATTTTCTTCTGAAATCCAATTAAAAATAGTCTTGAATTCCTATTAAAAACAGCCTTGAAAAGCCTTGAAATAGCTTTGAATTCCATATCTTTACATATTTACGGACTCTTCTGTATTATACTTTGTATATACTTATGCCACAATCATGGTTTAGTATTTGCCCAAACATTCTTTTGAGTGTGTGAAATGTATTTTATTACAGATAACACTAATAATAACATATACTTGTTTTGGGTGCATAAATATAATTTATAATATATTATGCTTACCATATATTCAAACCACAATCATGGTTTCCTATTTGCACAGCAACCAGTGTCTTTGGAGGTGACGGAAATAGGAACTATTATATCTAGATCAGAATTTGGACTCACATTTCTTCCCATTCCGGCGTTAGCATGCTAACCATTACACTAGTTAGGCTCCCTGATGCAATCACCCTATCAACGCCTACCTGTCTATGTGGCTCCTTGCCGGTGATGTCAGTGCAGACTACTATAATAGAATAAAATATAAATAATGAGACAGGATAAAATACACAACACAAATAAGACATGACAGTATCATACTGTGGTGTTCTCTGTGGCGTAGTGGTTAGAGTGTCTGAATTTTTCTAGGTCAAACTCCTAATCTAAAGGTGGGTGGTTCTATTCCCCATGCCCCGACCTCTACCACATTGGATTTCCACCGCCATGTATAACTTACAGCATCATCAAAGGCCGGTTGCTCTTATACCATGTCTATGTGGCGTGGGAGCTTAAAAGTCCCTTGGTTCGGTAAAAGTGTAGGCTCGGGCTTTCTATCGACAAACTGTCTAATGGTGAAAACAAGTCTATTCAGACTTATCCATGATAGGCAGTATAAATCTTCAAGATATTGACTTCTTCACCAGTAAAATCTACTTATGTATCCACTACAGCAGTGACTCTTACTCCAAGTCTAGTTTTCTGTATCCAGGTTCAGAAAGTGCAAAACGAATAGTCGGGAACTGGGTGCAACATCATTGATTTACTAAGCTGATGTTGTTTGAAGGCTGACTGGAAGCACTCAATTTGGTTCATCACCACCAAACTTTATCTGGAAAAAGATTGATATTGTCATGGGGGTGATGACAATGGGATATATTGCGCCTAGAGCGGGACTCGAACCCACATCTCTTTGCATTCCGGGCCAGTGTGCTAACCATTACACCACCTAGGCTCCCTGATATCAACACACTCCCCATGCCTACCTGTCTATGTGGTTACTTGCCTGAGAGGTCAGTGCAGACCACTACAATATTTAAGCCAATGAATCTGTTGGATGCAAAAATTGGCATGTAAAAGAAATGTCACGTGATGTTCTGACATCCATTCAAATCCTTAATTGGCACATTCTGTTGCTAAGATTGATAGTGTTTAATGTTGCATAGTCCGATGGCTTTGAGTTTCTCTCCATTATCTGGGATAACTATATTAGGTTGTTTGTAATATGCCGGGACTCGGCTGTCTGAACCCCAAACATTACTATGCTCCACAGGTGTGTTCTGATAACTGTCTGTCAGTCTCCACCTGTATTTACACTCTACAACTCATAAGGAAGAAAGGAAGACAAGTCATGCAAGATTAACAGTGAAGAGGTTGTGCTTTATTGGCATCAGCTCCTGTTCACCTGCTGGTGACCTAACACCCTCACTCCTTACCAACTGCCCACACAGATCCGCATGACTCTTGCTTGTGTATATCAGAATCAGTGCCTACAGCCCATTGAACCTGAGTCCACTGGGTGTTGCACACAGCTCAGTGTCGTTGGAATAGTTGTTCCTCATTTGAGTGTAGTGGGGTCTTTGTGTCAGGTATAAGGAATGCAGGTGACTGGGCTCATACAGCCAGCCAATCAGACACCCTCTACAGCCTGGGTGGGCAATGCCCTAATAGGGGGCAGCTGTCATTCCACCGCAGCTGCAGGTGGTGTCCATAATGTATGCAGGATGGCCGGGTGTGCTTGTCCATCGGTCCTGTGGTAACAGGTAGTTGCAGACAGTTACAACAAACATATATCAATGCTTCTCTCCTTCAAAGGCACTCTTTCTGGTGCATGAAGGGAATATTTAAATAATTATTAACTGTCTCTTAAGTAGGAACATCACATCACAATCTCGGTCGCTATGTGTTATCACATTTCCACATAGGCGCTTATGTTACAAAGTGAGTGGTGCACCCATTGCTTCTCTGTTACATAATCATGGTCCCCACTCCATCGCGCGAGAATAATAATGTTCTTTGCCAATGTATAAAGGCTGCATTCCATATACGCGTAATGCATAATGCGAATGAGAATGCGACAAAAACTCGAAATGCCTTGAAACCTATGAGCTACATTCCATATATGCGTAATGCGTAATGCGAATCCGAATGCAAATAAAATCCATTATCCCGATCGCTCCATGTAGCGATCGGTGCGTAATGCGTAATGCGTAAAGGTGCTGCGAATAGAAAAGCATCAGTCGCATTTGTCCATTGATATAAGGCTGGAGGAGGCGACTGATAATTACGGACAGCCGGGACAAGGTGGTGCGAACAGAAAAGCATCAGTCGCATTTGTCCATTGATATAAGGCTGGAGGAGGCGACTGATAATTACGGACAGCCAGTCTTCATGAGAAATATGAAGAATGGGACAGTGCAAACATGTAGGTTTATGCGGCGGACCTGTTAGGAAGCAGTCTTCATATTTGGGACGGTCCTAACATCCCTCGAAGCAAGCTAAACTGAGCCATGTTTGGACCGTCCCATTCTGTGTGTGTGTGTCTCTGTGTGTGTATCTGTGTCTGTGTGTGTGTGTCTCTGTGTCTGTGTGTGTCTCTGTGTGTGTGTCTGTGTGTGTGTCTCTGTGTGTGTCTCTGTGTGTGTGTCTCTGTGTGTGTCTCTGTGTCTCTGTGTGTTGGTCTCTGTGTGTGTCTCTGTGTCTGTGTGTGTCTCTGTGTCTCTGTGTGTATGTATGTCTCTGTGTGTGTCTCTGTGTCTCTGTGTGTGTCTCTGTGTCTCTGTGTGTCTGGTCTCTGTGTGTGTCTGTGTGTGTGTGTCTTTGTGTGTCTGTGTGTCTGTCTCTGTGTGTGTCTCTGTGTCTCTGTGTGTGTCTCTGTGTGTGTATCTGTGTCTGTGTGTGTATCTGTGTTTCTGTGTGTGTCTATGTGTGTGTCTGTGTGTCTGTGTGTTGTCTGTGTTGTGTCTCTTGTCTCTTGTGTGCTGTGTCTCTTGTCTTTGTGTCTCTGTTGTGTGTGGTCTGTGTGTGATCTATGTGTCTCTGTGTGTGTCTCTGTGTTTCTGTGTGTGTCCGTGTGTGTGTGTCTCTGTGTCTGTGTGTGTGTCTGTGTGTGTCTGTGTGTCTGTGTGTGTCTCTGTGTCTGTGTGTATGTCTCTGTGTGTGTCTGTGTGTGTCTGTGTGTGTGTCTGTGTGTGTGTCTGTGTGTCTCTGTGTTGTGTCTGTGTGTCTGTGTGTGTGTCTGTGTGTGTGTCTGTGTGTATGTCTCTGTGTCTGTGTGTGTGCCTCTGTGTGTGTCTCTGTGTGTGTGTCTCTGTGTGTGTCTCTGTGCGTGTCTGTGTGTGTCTGTGTGTGTGTCTCTGTTGTGTGTCTCTGTGTCTCTGTGATTGTCTCTGTGTGTGTATCTGTGTCTCTGTGTGTGTATCTGTGTGTCTGTGTGTGTCTCTGTGTGTGTCTGTGTGTGTATATGTGTCTGTGTGTGTCTCTTTGTCAGAGACACAGAGACACAGACACACACATAGAGACACAGACAGAGACACAGAGTCACACACACAGACACAGACAGAGACACACACACAGACACGGAGACACAGCCACACACATAGAGACACACACAGAGACACAGAGTCACACACACTTTTTATATACTTCACTGCATAACGCATAACGCATAACACAATATCCATAACGCATATATGGAATGCTGGCATTTGCATAACACATAACGCGTAACGCATAACGCATTACGCATTATGCGTATATGGAATCCTAGCTTAAATCCGAACCGAAAATTTGTCTATTTTTACAGATTGTTTTAATCTACCTACTAAGACTGATAGTGTTTCATGTTGCATAGTCCGATAGCTCTGAGTTTCTCTCTATTATCTGGGATAAAATCTATTAGGTTGATTGTTAAAATCTACCTACTAAGACTGATAGTGTTTCATGTTGCATAGTCCGATAGCTCTGAGTTTCTCTCTATTATCTGGGATAAAATCTATTAGGTTGATTGTTATAATCTACCTACTAAGACTGATAGTGTTTCATGTTGCATAGTCTGATAGCTCTGAGTTTCTCTCTATTATCTGGGATAAAATCTATTAGGTTGATTGTTTTAATCTACCTACTAAGACTGATAGTGTTTCATGTTGCATAGTCTGATAGCTCTGAGTTTCTCTCTATTATCTGGGATAACATCTATTAGGTTGATTGTTATAATCTACCTACTAAGACTGATAGTGTTTCATGTTGCATAGTCCGATAGCTCTGAGTTTCTCTCTATTATCGGGGATAAATATATAAGGTTGATTGTTATAATCTACCTTACTTTAGTTTGAAGTAACTTTAAATTTTAATGGCTAACTTTTGAGATATTTAAAGTGTAAACACGCCAAATTAATGTTGGCAGGCATGCCCAGTGTGCATCCACCTGTCATCTTTTACCCCTTTCTCTGTGGCTGAGTGGTTAGGTCAGACTCCTAATCTGAGGGTCGGCGGTTCAATTCCCCGTGCCCCCAGCTCTGCCAATTTGGATTTCCACCGCTGTGTATAACTTACAGCATCATCAAAGGCCTGTTGCTCTCATACCATGTCTATATGGTGTGGGAGGTTAAAAATCCCTTGGGTCGGTAAAAGTGTAGGCTCAGGCTTTCTATCGACCAGCAGTGGAGTGGGGAAGACCAGTAGTCTGTGACTGGGATTTCCCCTGCTTGGGACAACTAATGTACCAAAAAAAAAAAAAAAGAAAAAAGAGAGACAAATAAGTGTTCACACTTCCTGTCTACCATTCACTATTTGCTATATATCGCTTTCCCCCCCGCCATCAGCAGCCCACCACTGTCTCCTCACTTATCAGAGAGCCAGCAACAAGCACCCTTCTACTACTCCTTGACCACATCTTCATTGCCACCCACTCACCAAACTACAACTTCTCCTTTAATCTCCCAGGCTGGGCCCCGGAATATATCTGTCCACCTGTAAATAAACTCTATCTACCCACATTACATTGTCATGTCATTCTATTCGGAAGCATAACATTAACAATGAACCTAATATCTCTAGCCCCTCCAACAAAATAACTCACAAACACAAAACCTTTAGAGGATGCAAGTTCAATAAGGTCGGGCTTGCTGGAGAGTGAGGATGATAGGATGACAGTGGTTCTGGGCGACACAGAATCGATATGGGGAGTAGTACTAGTAGGTCCGGCTGCATACCTTCACCACGCCTTGACTGTCGGCCATTGATCATTGTGACGCGTGTGATGCCCATACAAAGTGCACACGTCGTGAGGGCCCTTTGAACAAGGGCTGCTTTCAATTCAAATGATCTTGTGTGTATGTATATGTTGCGGAGGGGAGGTGTGGTGTGTGGGGGGGGGGAGGGGATAGGGAGGATGGGGGTCGGAGGAACGGGGAGATAGGGAGAGGATGAGAGGGGGCGTTGGGGAAAGGACGAGGATGGGTAGTGGGGGAGGTATGCGGATGGGGGAGTAGGGGAGAGGATGACGACAAGGATGGGGGCGTGGGGAGAGGAGGGGAATAGGGGAGAGGATGTCAATGAGGATGAGTAGGAGGGGGAGGATGAGGGGAGAGCATTGACAATGAGGATGACAATGAGGATTGTCAACGAGGATGGGGGAGTAGGGGAGAGGATGACTATGAGGATGGGAGAGTAGGGGAGAGGATGACGATGAGGAAATGGGGAGAGTATGGGGAGAGGATGACGATGGGCAGTAGGAGAGAGGATGAGGATGAGGATGGGGACTAGAGGAGAGGATGAGGATGGGGAGTAAGGTAGACGATGAGGATAGGCAGTAGGGGAGAGGATGGGGATGGGGAGTAGAGGAGAGGATGAACATAGGGGAGTAGAGGAGGGGATGAGGATGGGGTCAGTAGAGGAAAGGATGAGGATGAGGAGATGGGGACACGGTGAGGATGGTGAGTAGGGAAGAGGATAAGGGGAAGGAGAGTAGGGGAGAGGATGAGGATGAGGATGTGGGGGGGGGGGGGAGAGGGGCGAAGATGATGGACAGATGAGGGAGGAGAGAGGCCTGAGAATCGTAGAGAATATCCCAGATTCCTTCATATAGAGGGAATCGGAATCATATTGGTTGTGTTGGGAATAATTGAGTTAGTGCCACCTGGTGGGTACATTATTAACTAACACACTGGATCGATTTTCTTTCCGATTAAAGGGGATTGGGATGGAATCGTCTTTGCTCGGTTTTAGACATAGCTGTCAATCACCCCCAATGTGGGTAGGGGTGGACGTTTTATTCAACTAGAATGATGAGAGAACTGCGTGTCGGGTCCTTCATTTCGTCGGATTATTTTTATACCACATTAACCTGATAATAAACTGATGAAAACCCGATAATAATTTGATGATAAACTGATGATAAACTGCTGATAAACTGCTGGTAGATTGATGAGAGACTGATGGCAAACCGATTATATATTGATGATAAACTGCTGATGATATTATGCGAATCTGATGCTAAGCTGATGATAAACTGATGACAAACTGACTACTGATGATAAACGAATGCTACACTGACGACAAACTGACAATAAACTGACGATAAGCTGATGATACACGATGATAAACTAATGATACACTGACGATAAGCTGATGATAAACGGATGATAAACTGATGATACACTAATGATAAACTAATGATAAACTGGTGAGATATTAGTGATACATTGATGATAATCTGGTGATAAACTGATGCTAAACTGACGTTAAACTGACGATACACGGATGGTAAACTGATGATGAACTGATGACAAATTGATGATAAACTGATGATAAACTGATGAGAGATTGATGAGAGACCGATACGAGGCTGATGATAAACTAATGCTAAACTGATGAAAAAGTAACGATAAACTGATGATTCATTGATGATAG
Organism: Branchipolynoe longqiensis; assembly: GCA_030323885.1. Classification (NCBI taxonomy): domain Eukaryota; kingdom Metazoa; phylum Annelida; class Polychaeta; order Phyllodocida; family Polynoidae; genus Branchipolynoe; species Branchipolynoe longqiensis. Next base: position 9,497,654 of record CM059186.1, on the reverse strand, counting down.
GACAATATTCACTAAGATTGACATAGCTGGCAATCATTTACCTTAATGGAGGCAATATATACATCGCGGGCAGAGTGAGGGCGCGTGGCCAGACGAGTTCCCATGTCTAAATACAGGTGGCGCCACAATCAACCTGAGGTTGCATAGTCGATGACAACAATAATAACACTACAGTAGATGACTTCCGATTAATTATACTTGTATCACATATAATATTTGTCCTCCATAAATAAATAAACATAAGATATGATAGTGGACAAGAATTATAATCTCTGACAAGAGGAACTAATGCCGCTTCCCTAATATAAAACAAAGCCAGCCGCACAGTGAGTGTTAACCTGAGAAATTGTATGTATGAGCAGACAGGTGGCACCTTCAACCGGATCTGAGGTTGCCAAGGCTGGAACAGT
>CM059186.1:9462401-9496744 GCA_030323885.1 Branchipolynoe longqiensis | reverse complement strand
CTCTCTGCCCTTTTTCTTCTTTTTCGCTACTCCACCTCGCTGCTCCTCTGCCGACCCTGCACCATGCCCGGCCGCGGCAAAGGGAAGATTCGGAGAAGCTCCAAGACCTCCGGGATGGCCACGCCAGGACCCTCCTCGGGCTCCCCGGGTAGCACCGCCCCCTGTACGGCCCCGACCTCCCCGGCAGCACCCTCCGGCCAGCCCAGCAGCGAGACGGCCCTCCTCATCGAGGCCATCACCCGCCTCACCACACGCATCGAGACCCTCGAGACGGGGCAAGCCCGAGGGGCCCCGGGGAGCGCCCCGCCCACGCCGAGGCGGGAGCCCGCCTGCAGCCTGCACCACGTCCCGGCACCTCGGGCCTACGCCGCAGCCGGGAGCCGGCCGCCGCCTCCACCTCAAGCGACTCAGCCCGGAGGCCCGCACCTGCAGTACCAGGGCTACACCCGCGCCCACGCCAGCTCAGCACCACCGCCCACCTACCGCCAGGATCCCGAGGACTACAGCCCGGCATCCGCGGCCGACGCGGTCCGCGACATCCTCGCATCCGCCGAGGCGCATCGCACCGAGCGCCGCCGAGGGATCCCAGCCGACTACCTCTTCCCTAGCGACCTCGTCGAGAGGGGTGCGGGGCGCAAGGCAGTCAAGCTCGGAGAAGCAACCAAGGACGAGTACAGCCTCGCCCTCCTCTCCATGGTCAACCACCCATCCTTCCCGGATCACTCCCTCCAGGGCCTACACCAACACCACCTCACCCTCATGAGAGACGTCCTCATCCACCCCTGGCCCACCGTCCGCCGGTACTCAGAGACCATCTTTTCCTGGATCGCGGACGGAAGGCTCCCCCAGGGGTGGCATGACCCTGTGGCCCTCAACGCGCTCAGTCTCGACTCCCTGACCACGCCCACCACCCCGGCAACACCAGCTCCCCGAGGCGACGATGGGGCCCGAGGCGCACACCTGCCCCGGCACCAAGCCGACACCCGCACCGCCTATGATAGGCACGCTCACGGGGCTCCCTGCACCGCTTGGAACCGCGATCCCGCCTCGTGCGATCGGGCACCTCTCAGAGAGGCTCACGGCGAGGTGGGAGACAGGCGCCGGCACGTCTGTGCGTATTGCGCCAACGTGCGGCGCATACTAACAATGCACAGCGAGGCCGGATGCCGCGCCAAGCAAGCCCGTGAGCGCCAGACCCCGGCCGCCTCGGCGGATTTTTGATCCGCCGGCCTAGGCCGGCACCTCATCCCAACCATTCCCGACAGCCCCGCGACGCCCACCGACGGCCACCCAGCGAACACCGATCGAAACGCCGCCCAGAAGAAGCCGAGGATCATCACCTAGCACCTCACACCTCAGACGGCCCAGCCCAGCCTCACGAGAGACCCACCCAGCCCAGCCCTGAGGAGTTCGCTGCCCCCCTGCTCGACCCTCGCCGGACCTCCTCCCCCAAGGCCTCAGGAGCGGGCCTCCCTTTTTTGGCCGCCCGCTCCCCCTCCACGTAGGCCCCGGACCCTCTTCTCAACCAGGCCTGCCTCTCCGGGCTCCGCCTCGGGCGCCCCGCGCCCCCGCCTCGGGCGCGCCTCGAGCCCTCTCCTTACTCTTTGGCGGAGGGCTCCTCGGCCCCCCCTCTACCAGAACTCTGACATTGCTCCCTATGAGCCCTTCCTGTATTTATCTTCTGCTCCTCATGAGCCCCTCACTTATTGCTCCTCACGAGCCTGTTGCTCCTCATGAGCCCTCTTATTGCTCTCTGCCTCCTCAGCCTGTTACCTCCTCTGTTGCCCTGCTTGTACCGTTTACCTTACTGTCTCATATGTTTCTGTTCTCTCACTGTTCTCTGTATGTTGCCCAAGGCGTCACAATAAATGCCTCAGTTTTCCCACATCCGCCTCTGTTCTTCCTTCTCGCGCATCGGTCATAATGCGAAGCATTTCGTTTGATGCGAGGGGAGGGAGAGCGACTCACCCCCCTCTACCCGCTTTCACCCAGCACTCGCGCCTCGCGCGACACCCGCTGCTCACCCTCGCCCTCCCCCGGCCCTGAGCGACTCACCCCCCCCTCCTGCCACTGCTCACTTCCCCCCGCCCCTGAGCGACTCACCCCCCCCCCCCCCCCCTCTACCCGCTTTCACCCAGCCCTCGCGCCTCGCGCGACGCCCGCTGCTCACCCTCACCCTCCCCCGGCCCTGAGCGACTCACCCCCCCTCCTGCCACTGCTCACTTCCCCCCAGCCCTGAGCGACTCACCCCCGCCTCTGCTCACTTCCCCCCGGCCCTGAGCGACTCACCCCCTTCTGCCTCTGCTCACTTCCCCCCTTATAAGGCCGCCCGCCGGCCTCCCTCAGGCACTCAGCCTCCAGCCGCCTTCCACCTCTCTGCCCTTTCTTCTCCACCCACCCACCCAACTCTCCCTCCTCTACCCTCCCCCCCTCTGCGGCGAGGGCTCCTCGGCCCCCCCTCTACCAGAACTCTGACATTGCTCCCTATGAGCCCCTCCTGTATTTATCTTCTGCTCCTCATGAGCCCCTCACTTATTGCTCCTCACGAGCCTGTTGCTCCTCATGAGCCCCTCTTATTGCTCTCTGCCTCCTCAGCCTGTGTTACCTCCTCTGTTGCCCTGCTTGTACCGTTTACCTTACATGTCTCATATGTTTCTGTCCTCTCACTGTTCTCTGTATGTTGCCCGAGGCGTCACAATAAACGCCTCAGTTTTCCCACTGCCGCCTCTGTTCTTCCTTCTCGCGCATCAAATACGTACATCGACCACGCCTAGCGGGTCTTTTGGAACTACGCCGAGTATCAATGCAGAGCTGGCGGACATGCGTATGTAAATTAGATATGATGTCTAGACTAAATTGCTACAAAGTTACGAAAGTGTATTTATTGCGTATGTAATTCTGTCAAATATGATAGCATTGAATAGATTGACACCCACACACGCACACTGATGGCACACTAACTGGCGCTGCCTGCCGTTAAACCTGATATGAAAGCAGGGTGGCTTAGCCTAGGTTACGGTCGGCGGCTAGTGCTGGCACCGCTTCAAGCATGCGGATTTTCCACCGTTAGCCATGTGGTGCCAGCCAAAACTCGTTAGGGCGCTAACACCGCCCCATGCATACGGCCCCTGAGGTGATACAAATGGGAAACAGTGCGCCTAGAGCAAGATTCAAACCCAAAGTGCTTGCCATTTCAAGGCTAGCATCCTAGCCATTATCCCACATAGGTCCCCAGATGCAATCACTCTATTCACGCCTACCTGTTTGTGTGATTGATTGCCTTAGAGGTTGGTGTACAAACAAACCACCAACTAAATATAGCTAGTAAGCGTCATTCAATAAATGAATGCACTCGACAACTGTATATAACGATTATCTCACCCCAGCTCCACATCAAACAACTGCGCAATGGTATTAACATTGAGGAACGTTGCACTAATAACACTACACATGCCGGTTGTTCTGGGGTGAGCACTCTGGAACCAGCTACCAGCACGTGTCAGGAACAGTGATTGTTACAAAACTTTCAAGATAAACCTCCATGCACTTTTAAATCAACCAGCCTAGGCCAAAGCAGATCAATGATACACTGGGTCGTTGTTGCCATTCCTCTCCCTGTCCCCCCGTTCCCCCACCCCCCTACCAAACACTGTAAACTCCACCAGTAGTGGCCAACTAGACCCAAAAAAACATCTACAAATGAATGAGCCTGGAAATGATTCTAGTTGGATCCTACTGAGGTACATGATTAATCAATATTAACCTACTTACTAACTCAATAGGCCCCATCTGAGATTACCATGAACACAAGTTCAATCACAAAGGCCCACCCTACATCCCCCATCACCGTTTCAATGAGTATGTTACTACTAGAAACACCCCCTACTAACGTCTACCATACTAGTCTAACATAGTTACCTCCCCGCATGTTTCTTTTTCGCTTATCTTGTTCTTTACCTATCATTCATGTACCGATGTTTTGCTCATTTTCCTGTAATTGTCTATATGTATATTGTTGTAGATTTGTTTACTGTGTAGAGGCAATTGAGATTAGGTCTGGAAGACCAGTGCATTAGCACTGAGAACATGTTATTCAGAGGAATAAAAACACTTGAACAAAAACAAAAAACATACCCATTCTACTCATTTTAACCAACCAAATCCACTAATACATCAATTAGCATTTTACTTAACCCAGACTACCATATTAATGCACACACTGAATATTTTATATAAAACAAACTAGATACATTACAACCACTTAATTAACTAAATTAGCATTTTACCTAATCTCAGAATGTGTCATATTAATACAGACAGTGAATGCTTAGTGGAAGCTAGATACATCACAACCACTTAATTAACCAAATTAGCATTTTACCTAAACTCAGAAAATACCATATTAATACACACACTGAATGCTTGGTGGAAGCTAGACACATCACAACCACTTAATTAACTAAATTAACATTTTACCTAAGCATAGACTGTACTGACACAACACCTTAAGCACGATCTACATATAAATGCACACATTGAATTCTGGATCCTGATTAGATACATTACAACCACTTAATCAGCTAAATATGATAACAATATTTCATTATCTTTAAATTGTTTGTGTAACTAAATAGTGTAAATAGTTTAAGTTAAACGTTGCTGGTATTGGCCTTTAACACTGAATGAAACATGAGGTGTGTTTTCTGTTTGGCATAATTTTATTTTGTGTTAAATATATGTTTATCATATTCCAAATTAAAGCTCATTTAGTGGTCTTTCTGATAGGATCTATTAATAGTATGTCTAACCAATGGTGATTAAGTGCCAGATGAAACAAAGCCGCATGCTTGGGTACTTGTTCTGATTAATGTGATGCAAAGAATGCGCTAATTAGCAAAAATGCCCGTAATAAAGTGCCTTTTGGTGTGTTGTCTTAATATACGCCACAACCAATTTTGGAATCAAACTAAAGAGTAAAGCTTTAGTTCATTCGCAGTACTTTCTGGATATTTTTACTTTAAACATACACCCAAATAAGAGTGCTTAGAAACTAGTAATTTTTCATGATTTTCAGACTTTCTTTCAGTGTTTTCTAAGTACTGTCGATACCTAAGCATAGGTTGGATAAAGCTAAGATTCCATATACGATATGCTGCATGCCATTTTCATTCGCATTCACATTAGCACCGATCAGTACGTTGAGCGATCCACTTTGCCATCCATGCATTCGCATCCGCATTCGCATCCACATCCGCATCTGCATTCGTATTCGCATTCACATTCGCAACCAGACATATGGAAGCACCACCATGCGTTTACATGCTTTTCCATTTTTTTGTTGCTTTCACATTCCCATTCGCACACTGCATACTGCATACCGCGTATATGGAATCTTAGCTCAGGATGTGTGTCAGTGTCAGTGTCAGTGTGTAAAGCGTGCATTCCTTACACGCGGTATGCGGTATGCGGTATGCGTGTGCAGATGCGAATGCGAATGCGACAACAAATCAAAACGCCTTGAAGCCTATGGGCTACATTCCTTACACGCGGTATGCGGCATGCAGCATGCGGCATGCGAATACTGAATTGGTCCATGTAGCGATCGGTGTGGCATGCGAATGCGAATGCCCATAGACAACAGTGTTAGGGAAACCTGACACTATGTTTGTGGTTGTGGGTGAAAGGACCCAAACATTTTGCATACCGCATGCCGCATGCCGCATGCGGCATGCGGTATGCACCATGAGGTATGCCTCATGCCGCATACCTCGTCTAAGGAATCCTAGCTTAAGTGTGTGTGGGGGTGGCTGTCTGTCCGGGCTGGTGAAATACCATCAGGGCTCAGTGTGCGACAGTGATGCCCTTCACTATCACTTCGCAAACCCTCGTCCACCCACACTAAAAAAAAACTAAAATCACCCACCCACCCTAAAAAAAAGCATCATACCTTGAATTAACAAGACCGGACGTGATGGTCCTATCGGTAGAGTGCAGGCTTCCTGTGCAGAAGGTCGGGAGTTGGGAATCCCGTCCGAGTCAAACCAATGACTTACACAATTTGTAAGTGTTGCTATCTAGCTTGGCGCTCGGCATTGCGAGGATAGGAGTAGGACAAAGAGTGGGTAGCTCAGTGTCAGGATAATTCACGTTATTCGGCCATGTGGCAGAATAACAAGACATAAGAGGAAACTGATTTAAAGTTTTAATAAAGAAAGGTAATCGTCACCTACAGGTAGGCAGAGCAGGTTATTGCAATTGGGCGGCTACCACCCGAATGTTCTGAGATGGAGGCTGGAGCGTATGGATGCTGAGGCTGAGACAGTCCAGATGATGGAGCACCCAGGAGGGCATGTAGAGGCGGAAGGATCAGCTCTCACCCCCCAGTAAGAGGGTGGTTGGGTGGGGAAGCGAAGTGAAGAGTAGCGTGTGCTGTGTGAAAGTGAGGAGGAGCAGTGCAGAGGTAAGCGAGGGGGACAGAAATAGACATAGCCTCGTACGCAAATTACCCATGTTGACCTCGGGTCAACATGCATAATTAGATCGAGTGAGATATTGGATCATCCTACCAGATGCTTGATCTCCTAGTGATATATAATATATATAATATAATATATATAATATATATATATAATATATATATATAATATATAATGTATATAATATATATAATATATATATAATATATATAATATATAATATTATAATATTTAATATATATAGTATAATATATAATATAATATATATATAATATATATAAGATATATAATATATATAATGTATAATATATATAATATATATAATATATGATATTATATATACTATATATAAATAATACATATATAATATATAATATCTATATAATAAAATATATAACATACAACATCCATAAGATATATATATATATAAATAATCTCCCAGTGATATATAATATATATAATATATGATATTATATATTATAAATAGTACATATCTAATATATAATATTTAAATAATGAAATATATAACATATTAAATAATGAAATATATAACATATACTGTCCATAATATATATAAATAATATAGATCTAATATACACATACTACCTGGTGCATATAACTAGGCTTGTGTTGGATCTATATAATATCATTTATAAACATCCTATTCCCCATTACCTGACTGGTCAGATGGGTGTGGTGTCGGGGAGTGAATAGTGATTCAGGACAGGCCGGGCCCCGGGGCTGGTGTAGTGTTGATCGATACGGGAGCCAGGGGAGTGTTGCCCATCAAACAGGGATCTCCCTGCCCCTTACCGCCCCGCCCTTGTTAACGGCTGAACCAGGAGGGATGGGGGTGAGAGGGGTGGGGGCAGGAGGGAGTGGGATTTTGTTGTTGTTTAAAGTTGCATAGTCCGATGGTTTTGAATTTCTGCAATTTTTCTAGGAAACATACATTATGTAAAAATATACGGATTTTCGGTTCGGATTTTTATATTGGCAAAGAACATTATTATTCTTGGGCGATGGAGTGGAGACCAGGTTGTTGGGGGGGAAGAGGTAGCCAAGATGAGGTTATGCTCATGTAACAGAGAAGCAATGGGTGCCCTACTCGTTTTTTGACATAAGCACCTATGTGGAAATGTGATAACACATAGCAACCAAGATTGTGATGTGATGTTCCTTCTTAAGAGATGGTTACTAATTATTTTAATGTTCCCTTCCTGCACCAGAATGAGTGCATAGAGGGAGAGAAGCATCGATATACGTTTGTTGTAACTGTCTGCAACCACCTGTTACCACGGGACCGATGGACAAGCACACCCAGACATCCTGCATACATTATGGACACCACCTGCAGCTGGGGTTGAGTGACAGCTGCCCCCTATTAGGGCATCACCCACCCAGGCTGTAGAGGGTGTCTGATTGGCTGGCTGGGTGAGCCCAGTCACCTGCATTCCTTATACCTGACACACAGAACCCACATGAGGCACTCTTGGCCAGGCTCTCTAGCAAGAGACACTCCCATCTCTACACTTGAACTAGCAACATTTATTTAAAAAAGACACTGAGCTGTGTGCAACAACCATGGGACTCAGGTTCAATGGGATTTAGGCACTGATTCTAATACACACCAGCGATAGTCATGAGGATCTGTGTGGGAAGTTGGTAAGGAGTGACGGCGATAGGTCGCCAGTAGGTGAATAGGGGTTGATGCCAATAAAGCACAACCTCTTCACTGTCAATCTTGCGCGACTTGTCTTCCTTTATTTCTTATGAGTTGTTGAGAGTAATGACAGATGGGAACTGACAGACAGTTGTCAGAACACACCTGTGGAGACTAGTAATGTTTGGGGTTCAGATGGCCGAGTCCCGACATAGTACAATTAGATTGATGGTTATGATCTACATTACTTTAGGTTGAAATAGCTTTCAATTTAAATGGCTAAATTTGGAGATATTTGAAGTGACAACACAAACCAAGCTCTGACACCATGGGCTTATCCAGTTGCCAGTTATGTGCCTGTATCTGATCACATTGAACTAAGTTAAATAATTGAAGGTATTAGTATTGTAGTGGTCTGCACTGGCCTCTCAGGCAAGGAGCCACATAGACAGGTAGGCATGGGTAGTGTGTTGAGATCAGGGAGCCTAGGTGGTGTAATGGTTAGCATACTGGCCCGGAATGCAAAGAGAAATGATTTTTGTTCAGGAACGGGAGGGATGATCACCAATTTTCTTTTGTTTGGCCTTAGCAAAAAGAAGTATGTATATATATATTTATATACATATATATACATATATATATATATACATATATACATGTATATACATATATATACATATATATACATATATATATATTTATATATATATATATATATATATGGCAGGTGTATAAAAGTGAAGGCGAACTTTGAAATTGCTGCCTGGATCGGGGATCAGGACAGAATGTCGTGTAGTGTCCGGCGAGCGGTTTTAACTGGAACCACTGCGCCGTGGTTGGTGCAGGTAGAGCCCGGGTGATGTTTACAGCCCACGGGGTCTTTACATACACTTCAACGGGCACAGAGTGCTACCAAGTCGCATAGCCACACACACACACACACCCGTCTGTAAAGATCCACCCATCGAGCTGTGCATATCAGGTGTAGGCCTACACTCTGCACCTGGTATTGGTACGCTTATGCTGCAGTCACACTACGACGCTTCTCTCCAAGCGCGTCGACGTGTGTCCGTTTTTGGTGAAACGTCGGGAGACGTCGGTAAGCATTACACGTGCGTTAGGTGCGCGTCGGTACACGTCGGTACACCTTGATGGACGTGGACGGTCGTCGAGGATCGTTGGCGCGCATCAGGGCAGGTTGAAAGTTTTGTGCTTGCACAAAAACTTTCAACCTGCCCTGACGCGTGCCGGGTGCCAATATTATGGCGACGTCAGAAGCACGTCGACAGCGCTGGAAGATCGTTATGCGAACGGTAAGCATACGCCGCGCCCGCATGAGGGTCGTCTCCACACGTTGTGCCAAATGGTTGCTTTGTTGTTTTATGCCCTAGCTACATCTAAGGTCATATGATGACACCGTGCCAAACCTTTTTCTTTTTTTTCCGCACGCGTCGACACACGTTGGCTGTGCGCTACTAACACGCTGCGCTGACGCCAAACTTTTTCCCAACACCACCGAAAAGTTGGACATGTCTCGACGCACACAACTTATTTTGCGCGTTTGCGGCGCGCTGGCGAGAAGCATCATAGTGTGACTGCAGTATTAGTGAAGCGCAATGAACTAACGGCCATTCAACTGTGACAGAGATGGGGAGGGGGAGGGGAGAGGAGGGAGGGATGGGGGAGATGGGAGAGGAGGAGGGGAAGAAAAGGGAATAAGAATGGAAAGGGAGAGGGGAGAGAGAGGAGTGAAGGGGTGGGGGAGGAGGAAGATGGAGAGGGTGTAGGACGGAGAAGGAATGGGAGCGGGGGAGGGGATGGAGGGAGAGGGGAGGAGAGAGGAGGGAAGGAGGGGGAGGGGGGGACAGGGAGGGAGAGGATGGGAGGGGGAGAAAAGGGAGAGGGAGGGAGAGGTGAGAGGGAGTGGGGGGAGGGGGGAAAGAGCGGGGAGGAGGGAGGAGAGGGAGAGATGGGGGTAGAGAGAGAGGGATGGGGTAGAGAGAGGGAGGGATGGGGTAGAGAGAGGGAGGGACGGGTAGAGAGAGGGAGGGGTTGGGTAGAGAGAGGGGGAGGGATGGGGGTTGTATAGAGAGAGAGGGATAGGGGTAGAAAGAGAGGGGGGATGGGGTTGGAGAGAGGGAGGGGTTTGGGTAGACAGAGGGGGGGATGGGGGTTAGGAGAGGGGAGGGGTGGTTAGAGTGAGAGGGGGTGGGTTAGGAGAGAGGGGTGGTGTGGGGGGTAGAGAGAGGGATGGGGTAGGAGGAGAGGGAGGGGTTGGGTAGAGAGAGGGGGAGGAATGGGGGTAGAGAGAGGGAGGGATGGGGGTTAGAGAGAGGGGGTGGGGTAGAGAGAGAGGGGGTGGGGGTAGAGAGAGACAGATGGGGTAGACAGAGAGGGAGGGGTGGGGGTAGAGAGAGAGGGAGAAGGAATGGGGAAAGGGAGCGGACAGGGATGGGAGGGGAGTGACGGGGAGGGGAGGGGAGAGGGAGGGGTTGGAGGGAGTGAGAGGGAAAGAGCGGGGAGAGGGGGAAGGGAGGGGGAGAGTGACGGGGAGGCAGGGAAGAAGGGAAGGTAGGAGAGAGGAGGAGGGGGAGCGGGTGGCAGGGAGTGGGAGGGAAAGAGCTGGGGAGAGCGGAGAGGAGGGCGAGGGAGGCTTCAGCGGAAATAGGTTCTATTAAATTGACTCAGCATCCCCTTCCATGTGGTAACAGGTGCTTGATAAGTGCATCACTATCTAAGTCAAATATGTAGAATCAACTCTAGTATATTTTGTTGGTTTTGAAAATTTGATGTTTTCAGCAGACTATGCAGCTTTAATTGCTCGTGCCTTATTAAACCGACCGGCATTTAGTAATTAATACCAGGCAGATAATATTCTCACCCAACTACATGATTCTTATTGGCATAAAGGAAAAATATCAGTTTTATATCAATGCTGCTTTCCATTAATCAGCTCACAGGATTGATTGATTGATTGATTGATTAATTGATTTATGGGGGGTTAGTGATGTGGTGGCAGCAAGGGCCATATTTATGATGGAAAGCTAGTTGCATATATCAGTATGTGCTATTCTGTCAGTCTTGTCAATCCACATGGTTATATGGAAATTTACACAAAATTCTGAAATGGTTACATCTGGGGGAAATCACATCAAATCATATCACATCAATTTTGAAGTGGCTAGACTTGTGTCACATCAATTTTGAAGTGGTTAGGGGCTGTCACATTACGGCGTATGGCGGGAGCGTATTGAAAACCTACGTACGCCGTGCTGGTGCCACTTTCGGGTGTGTTTGAGCGTATGGGGGACCTATGAGGAGCGTACGAGGAGCGTATGAGGAGCGTATGGGAGCGTATGGGAGCGTGCTGTGACATTTTTTGACATTATGGGCCATACGCCCTCATAGGTCGTGTTTTTTTAGCATGCACAAAAAAAATTGGACGGACGAATTTATGAAAGCGTATGGCGGCGTATGCCTCATACGCTTCACATACGCCGGCATGTTGCGGCACTGGCGGCGTATGAGTAGCGTATGAGTAGCGTATGAGTAGCGTATGCGGCGTATGCCGACGTATATGACGTAATGCCGCTACGCCGCCATACGCTCCCACCATACGCCGTAATGTGACAGGGCCTTTAGACTTGTGTCACATCAATTTTGAAGTGGTTAGACTTGTGTCAACTGACAGCCAAATTTCTATTATATTTATAGCCTAAGTTACAGGAGGTGTTATAGCCCAGATTGTTTTTAGGAGGTCTGAGATTTGTTTGTGCCTTTTTCGATTCTATTCAATAAAGTTTATTTCAACATCCTCAGTATATACAGTAACAATGTCCATGAAACTTAAAGTTGCATGGTCTGACAAAACCAAAACACTTTGATTCTATATATCCAACTTAGATACTAGTGCATTAGCTTGGGGACAGCCTATAAAGAATAATTAGTGAATTTATTACCTCATTCCCTTGGACACCAGATTTGAGACAGGAACACTCATTAAGCAATTAGGTCAATCTTGTGCCTAATTAGCCATGAAGAGGTGGCTAATTAGGCCACGAGATTGTACTCTTAAAGTACACTTAGAGTACACATCCAAGTACCATATGTAACGTGGTCATCGCGAGATATCAATACGCGTCATAGCTCGAGGACTTTTGGAAAGCTTGTCAAAAGTATTGTGGGTTCTTTCAGCTCAAATTGCTTCGAAACTAGCCATCTTTCATCAGAATTACTCCGAACTAATGATTAGTAGGTTATAACGATCAATTTTATATATTTATCTCAAAAATAAAATAAAAATTCAAACGCCATCGGAGCATGCAACTTTTAATTACAGGGGATGAAGAAAATGAGAAGAAACGAAGCACAATGCTTATGAATCTTGACCAAAGAAAATCAGACATATTTTTTAGATGTGCCTTGCATTGATTGAACAGTGTTGGTGCAAGGCTATGGAATCTACACGTTCAAGCAGAGTCTGAGTGTTAGTGAGCATTGACACCCAATGCATTCAGGGGGTGTGGGGGGGGGAGGGGGTTCTCCCTTGAGGAAGGATTCCACGGGGAAGAAAAACACCAGCGCCTGTTCTAAGTAAGTGGATATATCACGACGAAATAGCCCCAGTGGGAACAGATTGTGTAGGAATCCCTTTGCGAAAACAAAAATCTGAAGACCAAACCCAAGGGCATTCAGATGAGGAAAGAAGAGGCCGATGTGTGATGGGAGGGGGTGGGGAAGCCTCATGGGTGGCAGGGCGCCATCAACAGGGGGAAGGGGGGAGGAGGGGGGGAGGGGGGCTGGGGGGGAAAGGGCAGAAGGAGGTGGGCAGCCCCAGGGTGGCAAGGAGCCAATCAACAGGGGATATGGGGAGGGAGGGGCGCGTGTGGCGTGAGGGGAGGGTGTGGGGTGAGGGGAAGGAGTGTGAGGGAGAGGGAAGGAGAAGAGGGGGAGGGGAGGGAGGGACAGGGCGGTGGGTGTTGAGGAGAGGGGAAGGAGAGCAGGGTGTGTGTGGGTGGGGGGGGGGGCGGGGAAGGTGAGGAGGACTGCGAGGGCGGATGGAGGAAGGGGAAAGAGGAGGAATGGCAGAGTGGTGGACAGGGTGGTGTGGATGGGTGGTGTAGGTGGGTGGTGTCGATTGGTCGAGTGGGTGGAATGGTATGGGTGGGTGGATGATGTGGGAGGGTGATTGGGTGACGTTGTTGGGTGGTGTATGGGGGTGGTTTGGGGGTGGGGGTAGATGGCGTGAAAGGGTGGGGTGGCTGGAAGGTGGCTTAGGGAGGAGGGTGGTGTGGGAGGGTGGTGTGGCTGATGTGGGTGAGTGAGGGTGAGTGGGTCGCTAGGGACGGTGGGGTGACTGAGTGGTGTGGGCGGGTGGTGTGGGGATGGGGGTAGGAGGGAAGTATGTGAGGGTAGCGTGGGAGGGTGTGGTGACGGGGTGGTGTGAGAGGGAGGTGTGTGAGGATGGAGGTGAGAGGGTGGTGTAGGAGCGTGGTGTGGGGTGGGAGTGTGTGAGGGTGGGGTGTGAGGGATTGGTGCATGAGGGTGGGGTGAAAGTGATGGCTAGGTCAGCACCAATGCCAACTCCAAGAGCGGTCTCTGGTTTCCCAATCAACAACCCTCACCACCACCACCACCTCCTCAGGTCTCCGATATGTCTACGCCATGCAATGTTGATGAGACCCAATCAAAGTCTCAGTAGCCGTCAGAGGTTGGCGGACCAGAAGTCGTTCGTTCCTAGGGCAGGTGTGACGTCACGATTTGATGATGCAGCCATATCCAAAGTGGGAATATGCCATGCACTACATTTTATATCATTTTGAACAGGGCTGCTATTGAAAATATTGTTGGTAAATATGTTTATTCTGCTGAATAAGTCTTTTGTCAGTGACGAAGCACTGGTATTACTATTACAGCCATTTTTCAATTCAGGGTTATTTACACAAAAGGTATATAGAATAAGGTATACAATAACTGTAGAATACACAATTTGCAGCATGTAACGCAATGAAATTCTGTAACCCAAAAGTTTGATAGCAATATGGTAACAGTAGTGTTATATAGTGAGTATTTACATAGTATTTAGAATGTAAGCAGAAGTTATCTTTTGTATTCAGTTGGTAAAGTTGTAGTAGGTTTTAATGTTCAGTTGCAGTTAGGCAAGCGGTATATAAATGTCAGTTTGTTAAAAATATTCTAGTGTAACTCTAGTGTAGTTAGTTATGTGAGTTCATGAATTATGTGGTTGGGTTGGGGTTGTTAATAATACACTGGACCACCTGTGACCAGTGAAGCAGTAGGACCAATCCCAGAACATGTAGGTCTTCAATTTTATACAGTCTCTGTCATTGTATATGGTTGGTATGAATTCAAGCCTGATATGACATTAGATGTTGCAAGGACGTAAGCGCTCCACACACACACCTGTAATTCAATACACAGGAAGACAGTAGTGGTATAGTAGTGGTAGTTTACTCATGTTGCTTCTGTGTTTCTAGTCTCCGCCAGGTTGATATATAAGGTTTTGCGGTCAATGTCGGGTCCCAGGTCACTCAACCCTATAGTCTGAATGCTTCCGCTCAGGTGGCTGGGGTGACAAGCGAAACAGGCCATCTTGATCCACACCTCTTGGTAGTTTGGGTGCACATGAGTGAGTGAGCGACTCCATGGGTTGGATTGGCCGAGTTTCGTCCTTTTCCGCTAGACGGCGATAGTTTTGGCATTTCCTGATAGGTGGCGATGTCAGTGAGGGTGACTAATGGTGTGGCGTTTGTGAAATGCCAGTCGCTGTGATTGCCGGGTGTTTTCCTCATGGTGGCACTTCCAGGTTATGTACATGCCTACGGCTGACAGGGCAAGGCGGTTGTTGCCACATATGAGTCACCATTATGGCAGACCCAGCCCATGCACAGGGTGAGTGTAGAACCTGGGCCACGTTCAGAGTCTGTCTCGGAGGCGCCTCGGAGATGGGCATGACGTCACGCTAGTCTGAACTGCGAAGGCAGTTTGTTGTCTCGAAAATGGCCGCCCCCCATAGGTGGTGGCCATTTGCAATGGAAAAGCTGCGCTGTGATTGGTTGAAACCACTGAATACGGCGGCCATTTTCGAGGTGCTTTTCATCTCCAGTCTGAAAAGGGAGGCATCTCCGAGAGGTCGCCGAGACGCACCCTGAACGCAAATAGGCCAAAAAGCATCGCCGAGACGTCTCCACGGCGCCTCCGAGACGGACCCTGAACGCAGCCCTGGATTTACACCAGTGCAGGCATACATTGACCGTTAGCTCCGATTAGCGCTGATCTGTGGGAAGAGTCATGTTGTAATCTGTGAGCTAATCCCTTTTAAAAGGTGGTCGCCTTCACCGACACCACACCCATCACACCTGCACCTACACTCACACCTACATTCACACCCACACTCACACCTAAAGCTATGCACACACTGACACCACGCACATCACACCTGAACCTACACTCACACCTACATTCACACCCACACTCACACCTAAAGCTATTGCGCACACTGACACCACACACATCACACCTGCACCCACACTCACACCTAAAGCTATGTGCACACTGACACCACGCACATCATACCTGTGCCTACACTCACACCTACATTCACACCCACACTCACACCTAAAGCTATGCACACACTGACACCACGCACATCACACCTGCGCCTACACTCACACCTACATTCACACCCACACTCACACCTAAAGCTATGCGCACACTGACACCACGCACATCACACCTGCACCTACACTCACACCTACATTCACACCCACACTCACACCTAAAGCTATGCACACACTGACACCACGCACATCACACCTGCACCTACACCAACACCCACACAAACACCCACACTGACACTAACACCCACACTGACACTCACACTAACACTCACACTCACAGCTAGTGCCATGTCAACACTTACACCACACCCGTCATATTCGCTGTTACACCGAAATCCACATTCGCACTCACACTCACACCCAGAAGCACACTCACCCTCACACGTAGATCCACCCTCATACCTAGAGTCTTACCTCTTGGTGAGTTTGAGGTCAGTGTGGGTGTAGGGGTGTGTGGCGAGTGGTGTGTGGTGCATGGTGTATGGTTGTGATGTGTGGGTGTGGTGTGCTGCTGACTTGAGCTGATGTAGGTATGACAGTCTGATGTACGCCCGTCTTGGTGAGTTTGAGGTCAGTGTGGGTGTAGGGGTGTGTGTCGTGTGGTGTGGTGCGTGGTGTATGGTTGTGGTGTGTGGGTGTGGTGTGCCGCTGACTTGAGCTGATGTAGGTATGACAGTCTGATGTACGCCCGTCTTGGTGAGTTTGAGGTCAGTGTGGGTGTAGGGGTGTGTGTCGGGGGGGTTGTGGTTTGTGTGGGGAGGTGGTGGTGCATTAATATTGCAGCCCAGTTGCTATCCCAGGATCTTGTTTGCCATCCAGGGAAAGTGTCTCAGACATAGAGTCGACGTATCTGGAGTAATATCCGACACTGCCGGGCGCAGTAGCCGAATCGGTAGAGCGAAAGCTTCCCGTCCGTGAGATCGGGAATTGGATTCCCGGTCGAGTCAAACCAATGACTTATAAAGTATATATTTGTTACTTCCTAGCCTCATGCTTGGCATTAATAGGATAGGGCAGTTGTGGAATATGTGGGTTGTGTAGGCAGGCTATAATGAAATCAATACAGGCAAGAAGAGAAAGGAAGAGTATAAAGAATGAAAGTAGAGTGAGAGCTTGTACCCTCAGGTTTATTATTATATAGTGGAACATGGATCTGGTATGGCATACCACTTGACCATTATCTCCAATGAGCAACAAGCATTTATAGTTCCACCAATGAACAGTAAGCATTCTTGTGTCACTATGGCTACTGTGATCTGCCCACCACCACCATGTGGTGTGGCTGCTTGGCCACCACCTGCCTAAGCTGTGTGTGTGGTGATCCGTGACTAACAGTTCGGGGGAGGGGTAGTGAGTAGAGCTCTTGAGGCTCCTTACACGCTATCACTAGTGCCTCCTTCACACTATCTACCTAATACACAACTACTATAGACCATAAGTAAAGGTTCACCAGCAACTACATAAATACATTCATGCACCTGGCACTATATAGCATTTACATTAATAGACCATTTGTATTCCATTATAGACCATTTGCATTCCCCACCAATGCGTTTTATCAGAATATTTTACACAGTGTCAGGATAATGTGACTGAGTGGGATTTGCCGGTGGGACAGCACTATAAAGTCACCATGAGTGTGCACTCTCACAAGTCGATACCCGTCTAAATAGGACCTTATATGTTGCCAGGAGGTAAAACTCCAACAAGCTAACAACCTTGGCAGGTAAGGATTTTGCTGCGTTGTGTTCCAACCTTCTGCTGTACCCTGAGGTAACTTACTTCAAAGTCTGAGGTTTTCAAGGGCCCTGTGTCGGAAGTGACGTCATGGCAGCCATTACATAACACCAGGCTGACCTAAATGCATTCAAAACGTACTCTGCATTGGCTGTGGCGAAGCCTGATGTTTCTTTCCTTGGTAAACATTTTTATTCATCTGATTACAGTATTGTTTCAGCGCTCATGCACTAATGTTAGCTTCAGTCATTTACACTATTTAATTACAAGATTGTTGTTTGTTGTTGTTTTATGTCCTAGCAACATCTAAGGTCATATCAGGATGGGTACCAACTTGTGACAGTGCACACTCATGGTGACTTCATAGTGCTGTCACACTGGGAAACCTGGCCACCGGTACCATGACCTGATATCCCACTCCGTCACATTATCATTATCCTGACACTGAGCCAACCAGTCCCTGCCCTATCCTATTAATGCCGAGCGCCTGGCTAGGAAGCAACAAGTATCAATTTTTAAGTCCTTGGTTTGACTCGACCAGGTATAATATTTCTGGATGCTCAGCCGCATGAACACCACATAATACTACAGAACTCTCCCCCTTGTTCTCACCTGTGATGCAATCAGCCTAATCAATATAACCAACTCTGGAACCAGAACTTAAAAGAGAAAGGAAAACAAGTCACACAGATGAACAGTGAATAAGTTGTGCGTTATTGGCATCAACCCCTGTCCACCTACATGTGACCTATCACATTCACTCCTTACCTGTTGTCCACACTATGTCTCATTACCTTACTTTTATATAGGAAGCAGTGCCTACAGCCCTTGGAACTGGGGTCCCTTGGGTGTTGCACTCAACTCAATTTGGAATATGTGAATTTGGATAGCATCAGACAGAGTGTCTGGGGTCCTGCTCTAGAGTAGGTATGTCTCACTCAAGAGCCAGGAGTAGAGTGGTCACTCTCCAGTGAGACTGAAGCAGTGTCCTGAATAATTAGTTAAATCTCAGTATCAGGCTAGTGTGGTCAGAAGGCCAAGGTAGCACAGGTGACTGGGCAGTCCCACAGTCAGCCAATCAGGCGGCCCCACAGCTTGGGTGGGAGCCAACCCCCAGTGGAGGTGGCTGTCACTCAATTCAGCTGCAGGTGGTGCGCTGAGTGCATATGCAAATGAGGCTGAAGGTGGGCCTTCCCTATGGTCATGGGTGAACAGGTAGTTGTATACAGTTACAGATATATATATATATATTCAAAATGTCCTTTTTCTCCAATTGCACTCTTTATGAATACATAGGGAAACATTTCAATAATCATGTACTGTCTCTTTTAAAGGAACATCTCTTCAATAATCTCAGGCATAATATATGAACATATATTTCACACAGTTTATATCATGTCATCATGGGAGTGGGGTATTATTACTTTTAGTTTATATAACCTTGACCCCACTCCGTCGCCCAAGAATAATAATGCTCTCTGCCAATATATAATCTTAACCGAAAATCCGTATATTTGTACACAGGGTTCGAACCCACGACCCCACGATCTACCAGTATGGGAGACGGGCGCTCTAACTCATTCGGCCATCCTGTCTGGTTTTAATTACAAGAACAATCTTAAGATAAAATAATATTGCTATTACATTCAGCTAATTAAGTGTGTGTCGTCTATCTAGTGAGGATTATGCATTCAGTGTATGTAGTTAAATGGAGGTGGTGTTTTTAATTTGTGGTTTATGCAGGGTTATGGCGGTACAGTACCTAATAAAGCAAGATAAATGGACCAGTTTGTTTTTCAATGAAAAGAAATTGTTATTGTAAACTTAAGCAAATAAAACAATTTTAGCCAAAAATAAATACTGTTTATATTCCACAAGCCCCCCAATGTAGTGGGTGGGCCACAATTGTTCATCTTAGGCCTAGCATGGGTAATTCACGAGCGGGTACACGACGGCTACACCAATGTTGGGCAGCACTATAACACATGGACCGACGCCGAATAGTTGTTGCAACTTATTGTGGTAGGCGAATAAAACAGCTTTTAGCAACAACAAAATAGACTGTTTATATTCGACAAAGCTCCCCATGTTAAATACTGTGTCACAATTATCCATTTCTATGTACTACTTACTATCAGAACTCGCCATGTTTATATACTACTACTTATTACTCCTACCTCCTTCGACTAATGCTTGGAGTATAATGTTGCTGTCATTGCTGCCTGGGGAATAGTGAAGTAGGATGTGTTTGTTTGTTTGTTGTTGTTTTACGTCCTAGCAACATCTAAGGTCATATCAAGACAGGTACCGACTTTTGACAGTGCACACTCATGGTGACTTTATAGTGCTGCCCCACTGGGAAACCAGGCCACTGGCACCATGACCCAATATCCCACTCATTCACATTAACCTGACACTGAGCTAATCCGTCCTTGCCATATCCTATTAATGCCGATTCCCTGGCTAGAAAGTGATAGGTATCAATTTTAAAGTCATTGGTTTGACTCACTCGACCGGGGGGGGGCGGGGGTTGAGAAGAGGTGTTGCCGCAACAGTGGTCCGTGTGTGAGTGGCTAGTAGGGGGCTTGCTGGGGCGAGGCTGGGATGTTGCTGAGGGTGGTTTGTGATTGGCTGTGGGGATTATAGGGTTCCCCAATGAGGGTGCTTGTTGGTCTTTGATTGACAGGTGGGAGGGGCTGCTTACATGTCCTCTACACCGCCAGTAATGACAGCAAATGAGCGGCACCCACTCATTTAACCCCATTTGACAAATTCACCAATTTAAAATGGCGGATAATTCGCAGGGTGACAAGGAGTGGGACGCAGCCTGGCCGTTGGAAGAGCCGGGGAGAGATCGACCCCTCCCTCTGGAACGCAGTAAGGGAAGAAGGTGCCTGGGTGCTTATTGCAGGTGATGAAGGGCTTATCAATCTCCATATTGTAATGTATGCTAATGAGGTAAGCGGACCACCGCCTGGTCACGTGCTAGCTCTGATGACGTCACGGAGTGGACATATGTGAAATAATGCCAATAATAAACTCAGTTGCAAACTAGAACTCGTAGTGTCCACTCCTTAATTAATGGTGTCAGATGTGGGGGAATATATATATATATATATATATGACTCGACCGGGATTCGAACTTCCGATGTTCCACATGGGTATCCCGCGCTCTACGCATTCGGACACCGCATCCGGTTCCAATATTCAGCGGTACAAGTGAGTGACAGTTACAGTGTGAAGTGGATGCCGCCGCCACCATCGGAGCTGAGGTTGGGGAGGCGGGAGCAGTATGTAAAAATATACGCTCTTTCGGTCGTGATAGCCGAGCTTGGAATCATATCAATATCTCGGGCGACGGAGTTGGGGACCATTTTTATGTAATAGTGATGCAATGTGTGCCCACTCGCTGTGTGACATGGAAATAACTATGTGTAAATGTTATGACGCATGGTGACTGGGATTGCGGTATGATGTCCGGATATTAAGATACGGTTACTAATTACAGGAATGTTCCCTCCATGCACCAGGAAGAGTGCAAATGGAGCGGGACATGTATTATTGTTTGATGTAACTGTATGATGACTACTTGTTACCACGGGACCACTGGGTAAGCATACCCAGCCATTCTGCATGCATTATGGACACCACCTGCCCTAGGGTTGAGTGACTGGTGCCTCTTGGGCGCCACCCCTCCCAGGCTGCAGAAGTGTCTGATTGGCTGGCTGTGTGAGCCCAGTCACCATTGAACTCCTTGCACTTGCTGGACAGGGGACTCACTCTAGAGATACCAAAGGAAGCAGTTCACCTCTGAGCTGTGTGTAACACCCATAGGACTTATTAGGTTCAATGGGCTGTAGGCACTGATTTTGACTAAACAAGCAGAAGCTATGTGGTTCTGTGCACCAGGTTGTAAGTGAGTCAGCATGGCAGGTCACTAGTAGGTGAACAAGAGTTGTAGCAATCAAGCTAAACCTTATCACTGCCAATCTTGCATGACTTGTCTCCCTTTCTTTCTTATGAGTTGTGTTTTAGTATTTAGTAGGGGGAGACTGGCAAACAGTTGCCAGGATCCTCCTGATAGTAGTGAGTATAAGTAGAATAACTGGGAGAGGCCAAGAGTACCAGAAATTCTTCAAGTAGATGACTAGTCCAGACTCCAGCAGTCCATGACTGAGTGAGTGTTGCGGAAGAGGAGGGAAATTCTGGGTTATTATACTCGTATCATTCTTATACAGTATATATATATGTATACATATATATATAATATATATGTGATGTATAACAAATTATACGAGTATAAAGATACGTAAGAGAACTATTATCATTAGTGTTATATTGCGTAAGACCCAACAATGTACGGGTGGCGCCACCTCCGGCTTCCCCGCCTCCACCGGATGTATCCCAGTATCAGTCGCACTGAAGGATCTTTTTGCTTTTTTTTAGGGGCAAGGGCCTATAATCCCTTTCTACTAATGCTACAGATTAAACCTACTCAACCCTCTACCTGCTTTTCTTCCTCATTTCTACTAGAGCTATGTTTATATATATATATAACTATGTATGTGATGGTCGGTTGCTGGAGTTTTATGTCCTGGCAACATCTGAGGTCATATCAAGATGGGGCTATGTATATGAACATAACAACGGGACCAGACGGGATGGCCGAATGAGTTAGAGCATCCGTCTCCCGTGTTGGTAGCCCATGGGATCGTGGGTTCGAACCCTGGTCGAGTCAAACCAATGACTTAAAAATTGATACTTGTCGCTTCCTAGCCAGACACTTGGCATTATTAGGATAGGGCAAGGATTGGTTGGCTCAGTGTCAGGATAATGTGACTGAGTGGGATATCAGGTCATGATGCTGGCAGCCTGTTCTCCCAGTGGGGCAGCACTATAAAGTCACCATGAGTGCACACTGTCACAAGTCGGTACCCATCCTGATATGACCTTAGATGTTCCTAGGATGTAAAAGAACAACAAACAAACAATCTGTCAGGTTGGAGGTGGGAAGAGGGCGGCAGGAGAGCCCTGTTGTTGTCGGGCTCTAAGTGAGGGGACCCCCGGCTAGCCTGCTGCGACAAGGACCTACTGCGCATGCGTCGTGTTGTGCGCGTTTCCGGTTCCAGATCGAGAAGCTTCTGCATCCCTGAATTGGACCCAGCATATGTGGCTGATTTCACCAACATTTCATCAACCATTTACACCAAACATTATGGATATTAATCAGGGCGTAGCTAGAAATTGTTTTAGTTTTTGCACAAAATTATTTGCGCATGCTTATGTCGTGGGGGTGATGAAAATGGGAAATACTGCGCCTAGAGCGGGACTCGAACCCGCATCTCTTTGCATTCCGGGCCAGTGTGCTAACCATTACACCACCTAGGCTCCCTGTCTATGTGGTTACTTGCCTGAGAGGTCAGTGCAGACCACTACACTCGTCCCCCTGGAATTGTAAGTCTTGTAATGCTTACAATTACATACATACAGGCAATGCACTAACACATACATACACAGGGTAGGTTCAACAACCATACAGCGCAAAGCTTGTACAGGATCCTGATCACGGCAACCAGTGTCGTGGGGGTGATGAAAATGGGAAATACTGCGCCTAGAGCGGGACTCGAACCCACATCTCTTTGCATTCCGGGCCAGTGTGCTAACCATTACACCACCTAGGCTCCCTGATATCAATACACTCCCCACGCCTACCTGTCTATGTGGTTACTTGCCTGAGAGGTCAGTGCAGACCACTACACTTACATGAAATTTTAAAAATTGCAACCACCAAATAAGGAAAGGGCATATTATGAAAGATTTAGCATGACAAAAATATGATGTTGAGTGAAATTGTTTGCATGTGCTTACAGTGCGACAATGTAGTTATGCCTTTGTTAGTGGACCAGTTATGCCTAACAGACACCAGTCGACATTGGAGGAAGGATTCCTGGTTGTCACAGACCTGGTGCTTAATCTTTAAATGGGTTATAATAGGAAGAAACAACTTTACTAATTCACAATTATTATAATGACCAAATATAGCTCATGTAGTAATCTTGGCTGACCTCTGAAGTAAGAAGCCGCAGACAATAAATTAATTTTGGCATACCTACCTATTACGTACAAGCCTATAATATGTAAATAGAGTAGGCTAGTCTAGAATTAAGTATAGGAAAAATAAAAAGAGGAAGACTCTTACCAAGAAAATTAAAAAAAACTAACATAGATCACTAACCACAAACCATAATCTTAAGAAACACAGACCGATAACTGCCCAGCATTGAAAACAAGCTCGACCATCCGAGTTTATATGCCATGAACAACATAAACATCCCATCAAAAAAAACAAAAAAAACAAAAGAAACAAGTGGGCGTGGATAGGGTGATTGCATCACGAAGCCTTGGTAGTGTAATCGTTATCATGCTAGCTCCAGAATGGCAGGAAGTGTGGGTTCGAATCCTGCTCTAGGCGCAATATTTACCATTTTCACCCATACACTAATTGCCATGTCCAGACTCATGCACCAGCTACATGTTGTCTGGTTGTTGAAGGTACCCTGCATATACACAATAAAACCTCTCTATACCGACCCCTCCACAGATCGACCACTCCCCTATATCGACCGTTTTTATTTGGGTCACAACAATACCATTATAACCATATTTTAACTCCCTAAACCGACCACCTCCCTAAATGGACCACTTAAAGTCGGTCCCATGATCGGTCGATTTAGAGAGGGTTTACTGTATATATAAGTGCATTGCCTGTATGTATGTAATTGTAAGCATTTTTTTGTGGGTTTTTTTTGGGGTCCATTAGTTGATTAAGCAGGGGAAATTTCAATCGCAGACAACTGGTCTTCCTCATTCCACTGCTCCTTGTCCTATCCTAATAATGCCAAGCGTCTGGCTAGGAAGCGACAAGTCTCAATTTTTAAGTCATTGGTTTGACATTTGCAGACAAACAAACAAAATATATAAATTGTTAATTCAAAACACATATTTACACTTAAAATATCAGTCGATGTCGCCTATTGACTCAAGTGTAATAGTTGGTTAATGTTAATTTTCACCACTAGGGCAAGAAATGAAGAAAGTTCCCGTTATCGATGTTTGTGTCTTTTAAAAATTGCATTCGTTGATTGACCGGGGAGAGTTCCAATCGCGGACATTTGGTTTTCCTCATTTCACTGCTCCTTGCCCCATCCTACTAATGCACAGTGCCAAGCGAGCCAGGGAGCGACAAGTAGTTGGTGATGCGCGTTGGAATGTTAGTGAAGTGAGTAGTGTAAATCTGAAGCCGGTAGATATAATTACAGCCGAGGTTTTCTGCCGTAGAGGAAGAAGTGGCCCAAGGTGCTGTCATGTTAAATATTGGCACGGCGACCGGGGAGGGATGTGGGCCATGGCTAAGCATCTATTATACACGCAATCTGAGTGTACACCCCTCACACACACACCCACACACACCCCAACACACAACCCCCTCCTCGCACCCCACCTACACCCACAACAGCGCGCAAACCCACCTGCACACCCACACACATTCTTCCATCTCTACCCCATCTAAATCTCCCCAACAGTGAAAAATACCAGTTGAGAAACAGTTGTGTAACTGCATGATAACCTTTTGTAGATAGAACATTTTTACATCCATGAAACCAATTCGGTCACTTTGTCAGATAGAATCTTTGTATACTCTTTCTCTTTGAAGATGTATCTCTTTGAAGATTTATACTGCCTGTCATGGATAAGTCTGAATAGACTTGTTTTCACCATTAGACAGTTTGTCGATAGAAAGCCCGAGCCTACACTTTTACCGACCCAAGGGATTTTTAACCTCCCACACCACATAGACATGGTATGAGAGCAACTGGCCTTTGATGACGCTGTAAGTTATACACAGCGGTGGAAATCCAAATTGGCAGAGTTTGGGGGGGCACAGGGAATCGAACCACCCACCTTCAGATTAGGAGTCTGACCTAGAAAAAAGTCAGTCACTCTAACCACTCCGCCACAGAGAACACCACAAGCTTGTAAATGAATGGATCCAAAACCACATGAACGCTGTCCTTATCTTACTTAGCTGGGTGTAGAATGAACTTGGCACCGTGTTAATTTCGCACAGTGTTAATTTCATACAGTGTTAATTTCGCACAGTGTTAATTTCACACTTTCTTGTTGTCTACATTTTGAGATAATGCCAGACCATCACTGAAAGGTCATCCAGGCATACCACGAAATAATTCAGTCGCCTCTGCTGCCAGTCATGCAGATATCATATGACACGGACAGCTGTCACTGTCACTGTCACGCCCCGTGGGCACACCAAATTATGTGACAGGCTTTTGAGAGCCCTAGCATACAGAGAGTCTTATATATACTGGATGATTTCTGAGCGCACGCTGACAGCTTACACTTTTTAATCATACAAACAGCTCAAACTGAATGCTCATACAGACAGTTCATACTGACAGCTCACACTGACAGCTCATACTGACAGCTCATACTGACAGCTCATACTGACAGTTTATAATGACAGCTCATTCTGACAGCTCATACTGACAGCTCGTGCTGACAGCTCATACTGACAGTTCATACTGACACATCACCCTGGGATGATATCAAACTAGACAAAACCATGTAGCATACAATGCACATAGCGTGGACTGAAATCAAACTAGAAGCCTCGTCTAGTTTGATATGAATCCACGATATGTGTCCTGTAACCCTAACAATGGACAGACGTCGCTGAGTGTATCTAGATTTTAAGGTCGGACTGTATGCTCAGTGTTCTTGTACCGGATGGATGCGGTTGTGGGGATGGAGTGTGGGGGTGGGGTGGGGGTGGAGGGGTGGGGGTGAAGGGGTGAGGTGGGGGCTTGGTGGTTGCTGCTCCTATCGATGACCTCTCATCTGCCTGAGTAAAACAGACACAGGTATATACACTGATATATATATCAGTATAAGAATACCTGGATACATATTTAGTATAAATTTCCAGTGCGTGAGTGACAGTATTCGCAGCACTGGTAGTGGTGGTGGTGGTGGTACCTGTCCCACCATGAAGAGAGGGTCACCCATAAAGTAGTACACAACATATCAATCAATAGTTCCGTCCTCTAGTCGAGGGTTGGATGCAATGGTTCTCCACTTGTCCCGATGGTGTGCTGTTCTGATAGACTGTGAATAATTCAAGCCTGTCCACTGTGAAATATTTGTAAACCATGATGTTCTTGGTCTCCCCCTCCCTCTGCTGCCATTCACCTTCCCTTCCAACAATGTACGGTATATTGAACTCTGACGAATGATGTGGCCAAAATAAATAAGTTTCTTTGTCTGTACACAACATAAGGGTGACCAAATAAGGAATCTTCCCTTATACGCCTTTATACTCGCATAGGTTTTATACATCACATATGTATATATGGAAGGGAAGGTGAATGGCAGCAGAGGGAGAGGGAGACCAAGAACATCATGGTTTACAAATATTTCACAGTGGACAGGCTTGAATTATTCACAGTCTATCAGAACAGCACAACATCGGGACAAGTGGAGAACCATTGCATCCAACCCTCGACTAGAGGATGGAACTATTGATTGATTGATGTATATATGTGTATTTGTACACATACATACCTATAGGTGCATATATACACACTATATATGGATATATACATATAAACATATATGCATATGTACATGTATAGATGTATTTAAGAAATGTCCTCCGGTGCAACTGGCGGCTTGGCACGCTCTGTACATGCCTACCTTATTTGTTCATTGCTCGATAATCTGTTCACCATAAGAAAAGTGGAATTAGTCAGAATTAAATTACCTTGAGGTAAAAATCTGTTATTTTAATGACATTTTTGGATTGGTGTTTACGGGGTTTTGCGCCTGAACTCTTCATGTGTGCGTTCTATAATGAGCTGTATATATGTGTTCTCTCTATATGTGATGCATAGGGCATTATGTGATATATAATATATTATATGAGTATAAAGGGGCAGAGCATTGATTCGCATTTGATATAGTATTCTGCATCCTATTTTTATATTTAATAAATCGTATTGAAGGCAGTATTTTTTTTTTCTTGAAGATTTATACTGCCTATTATGGATAAGCCTGAATAGACTTGTTTTCACCATTAGACAGTTTGTCGATAGAAAGCCCAAGCCTACACTTTTACCGACCCAAGGGATTTTTAACCTCCCACACCCCATTGACATGGTATGAGAGCAACTGGCCTTTGATGACGCCGTAAGTTATCCACAGTGGTGGAAATCCAAATTGGCAGAGGTGGGGGCATGGGGAATCGAACCACCGACCTTCAGATTAGGCATCTGACCAATAAAAAAGTCAGACACTCTAACCACTCCGGCACAGAGAACACGACAGTGAAGAGAGTATTTGCCTCAGGCAGGTCCCGCTACCTGAGGCTGGCGCCACCTACTGCTTAGGTCACGTGCCCACCCGTTTGCTCGGAGTCACATAAACTCCAGATTTCTTTTGATTATTTTTTTTGATTTTTTGTATTAAGTAGGGCTATTATTTGGTCGCCCAAGGGCCTCTTCTAAATAAAGTAGGCTTCCCACCACTCCTCGTCTTCTCTCTTGTATTCCTCTCTTCCAGGTCGGAGCCGAATTTATACAAGTATAAATGCTAGGAAAACATATCACTATTATTCCTCCATAGGCGTCATGGTGGAGTGCCCCCTCCACACACACAGCTGTCGGGGTAATTATATACGGGTGCCCCCCCCCCTCTTGCGCCGCACACACTGGAGGAATATGTATATATCCATATATATACATACATGTGCATGCACATATGCACATATACATAGGTGTGTGTGTATAGTGATTGGGCCAATCAAGTATGGCAGTCAAGTACCATGAAACGACGGTAGTGGCGCCACCGTAGCCCTGGAGTCCCACAGCTTCTGAGTAGGCGGCCTAGCAGGTAGCGCATTGGTTCATACTTAAATACAATAATGGAGTAGAAATTAGGTTGAGTAGATAATACCTTCTTCCGAAGATTTATACCTGTATAATATTATACCAACTATATAATATATGTGTGTGTATACACCCACATGTACAGATATCGATAAATTCGAATATATATAAATATATATATTTATATATCTGTGATGTTCTTCGATCGATTCTACACAGCAGCACTGGTAGACAATCACACCTGCTCCTCCCTGGACGAGGCCTGTTCTTCACAATCAGATTAACGACGCAGAACGATGTACTGGCACACATGACTTAGACACAGTAGAACCTCGCAGAAACCCACTCACATTGCACATTCACCTAACATAAGCTGGAGAGGACATTGGTGCCGTGACCGGGATACTGTGCATAAGCTGGAGAGGGCATTGGTTCCCTTACCAGGATACTGTGCGAGCTATGCACTGCATACTCTCGAGCCAGTCCTGTGCATGCACTGTAACGTACAGTGCATGTGCACTGTAATTGAAAGCTTTTGTAATTGAAAGTATTTTTAGTTTTGTTTTGTAAAATATGTTTATTCTGCTGAATAAGTCTTTTGTCAGCGCCGAAGAACTGGTCTTCCAGTTATTTTTCAATTCATGATTATTTACACAAAAAATTGTATATAGAGTAATGTGTACAATAACTTACTATTCTAATTGGGATGTGCGCAGGAACACTAGACCCCGGAATGGCAGAATTGTGGGTTCGAGTTCCACGCCACATACAATGTTTCCCTTGCGTTTGCAAAAAGTGCATTCCCTCTCCCCACCCCCGCGATAATTGTATTATAATTTATATTGACTATTTCACCCACCTCTTTGTTTGTTTGTGTTTTTCATTCCAAGTTGCATATGTTCTCATACGTGACATAATTATATATGCATATAATTATACAAATATACATTTATACACATATATATATATATATATACACATATGTACATATATATTTACATTTACATATACAACTATATATGGATAGTCATAAGACCGTTATCGTGTGTAATAAGATCTTGAGTGCCCCCCCCCCCACCCCACCCAGGCAGGTGGGAGGGGGAGTTTTTAGATATACTTGCATCTATGCATCTATACATATATACATATGTATACATGTGTACATGTCTATACATATATATTCATCATACATACTATATACGTATATACATATATGCGTACATATATATACAAACGTGCACATATACGCATATGTGTATATTCACATATTTTCATACATATATACGCATATATAGCGGATATATATAACATATATACACACATATACATATTTGCATACATGCATAAATTTACATATATGCATATATGGATAGTGATAAATCCCTTTATCGCGGGTACTGAGCTCTATAGTGGCTTCTTCCACCCCACCCCTCATGGGGTGGGGTGGGGGGTGGGGTGGGGGGTGGGGGGTGCCCAGCATGCACCTCGTCCCCCCCCCCTCCTCTGGGGGGATGCTTTCGCCACTTGGTTGGAAGCAATTTTTGTTGTTTTTTTGTTTTTGATGGGGTGTTTAATCTGTCCATAACATGTAAGCCCGGATGATCGGGCTTGTTTTCAATGCTGGGCAGTTTTCGGCTTTTTTTCTTTTTCTTATAGTTGGTGTTTATGGTTAGTAAATCTATGTTAGTTTTTTTTGGTTGTTCTTGACAATTGTTTTCCTTGTACTCTTATCCCTAGACTAGCCTACTCTGTTTACATATTATAGGCTTGTAAATAGACGGTTGGTATGTGTTTGGTGTGTGGTTTTGCTAAGTTTTTTTGCCTAGGCACCTCCCAAAAGCTGTCCAGATATATCGGATATATACATCTGTGCATATATGTGCATAATATTAATCTACAAACATATATGAGACTGTCTCAAAAGGTGCTAAGCAATATGGGAGAAAACATTGTCCATTTTTACGATCAACATACTATCTACTTATGTATTTGCTCAGGATAAACTGATTTGTTTTTTACATGGTGTTTCATAATCCCAATAGAATACATATTGATTTGAAGCAAATGTCCTTGTGTTTTCAGTGTAATCATTTCTGTGCTGTTTTGTGTCAATCATTACTTTGGACAAAATAACAAAGTGTTATCACCTTTTGAGACAAGCTCATATATGCAATTTTCGGCGGTAAGTGAATCAGGATAATGAGCAAGGCAAGCGGTGGTGCCCCCATCGGAGCTGAGGTTGAGTAAGTTGGAGCAATAGATGACTAGCCCCAGGCTCCACCACCCGATATACAAAATGTAATATATGTACAAATTACATCTGAAAATATATACATGTATATATTGCATAGCTATATATGTGGATACATACTGGTGCACTCTGGTGCTTCGTCTCTGGTTGACACCCAACGTCCCCACAACAGGGCCCCACGCTGAGACAGCACACATATGGAAAGGCAACCAGCACACACAGGCAGCACATTCCGCTCGTCACTCACCTTGTTGTTGAGGGACGTCGGTTCCTGCACGCTCGTGGGTTAATACCTCCTT
Source organism: Branchipolynoe longqiensis (assembly GCA_030323885.1). Taxonomy (NCBI): domain Eukaryota; kingdom Metazoa; phylum Annelida; class Polychaeta; order Phyllodocida; family Polynoidae; genus Branchipolynoe; species Branchipolynoe longqiensis. The sequence continues at coordinate 9,465,717 of CM059186.1, read as the reverse complement.
GGCACCCGCCTCCAGGTTGTCATGGCGCGCAGAACTGTTCTCTTGTCCTCCTCCTCCTCCTCCTGCTTCTCCTCCTGCTGCTTCCTGTGCTGCTCCTGCTGCGTGTGCGGTCTTCCAGCGAGGAATTGCGGGTATATGCAACGTGGGGCTCCTTGAGAGAAGGGTAGGGGGTGGAGGGTGGGTGGGGAGGGTGCGAGGATGGACGAGGAGGGTGGGTGGTGGATAGGAGAGGGGAAGGGAGAGGATGGGGAGAGGTTGGAGAGGAGGGAAGAGGGTGGGGGAGAGGGTGGAGGGGAAATGAGGGAAGAGGGGGAGAGGAGAGGAGAGAGGAGAGGAGGGGAGGGGAGAGGAGAGGAGAGGAATGTGGGAGGAGACAGGAGAGCAGAGAAGAGGAGAGCAGAGGAGAGAAGAGGGGAGGAGAGAAGAGGATGGGAGGGGAGAGGTGAGGAGGGGAAGGGATAGGAGTGTCAGAGGGGAGAGTGTGAGGAGAGAGGAGAGACGAATATGAGAGAATGGGCGAGGAGAAGAGAGGGGAGGGGATGGGACAGGAGAGGAGTGGAGGAGCGGAGAGAGGAGAGGACAGAGGAGGAGAGGGGAGTGGAGAGCAGGGACGAGCAGAGGAGGGAAGAGCAGAGGGGAGGAGAGGAGCGGGGAGGAGAAGAGAGCAGAGTAGAGGAGTGGGGGAGGTGTTGGCGGTGTTGAGTGGTTCTACGTCGGCCTCTGGTACCTGACGTGTGCGATCCCGACGCACGTTGATTCAAACACTCCCGTCAACGAAGGAAATTCTCCCGGAGGATGATTGTTGATATGAGGATGATTAATACTACACCCGTGGATGGAGACGTTCTATTGCCGAGGAAGACGTAGTGGGAGGCAGGATGGAGGCGTAGAGTGATAGGGTAGTGGTGGATTGGAGGCGGAGTCAGTGTTGAGTGGAGGTGGAGTGGAGGCGGGCTGGGTGTTGAGTGGAGCTGGAGTGGGGGTAGAGTCGAGGCTGAGCGGGGGTAGAGTCGAGGCGGAGTGGAGGCGGGATGGAGGGGGGAATTGAGGGGGGGTGGAGGCTGGGTGGGGGTAGAGTGGAGGCGGAGTGGTGTAGAGTGGAGGCGGAGTGGGGTAGAGTGGAGGTGGGGTGAGGGTAGAGGTTAGGCGGAGTGGGGTAGAGTAGAGGCGGAGTTGGGGTACAGTCGGGTACGGTGGAGGCGGAGTGGAGGCGGAAGGTCACTGCGGTACGTGCCGGCAGTGGGGCGGCTGCGGGGCGCTTTCTGCCGACGACGACACCTCCCTGGTGGTGGGTCACGTGCCTACTGGAGGAGGTAGGTAGGCGGGAGGGAGCAGCCTGGGTGGGCGCGTGAGGCCGCCACCTGCCGCCTCCTCCTCCTGTACCCGGCGTGCACCCAGCCGGCGTGCAGCACCCGCCTCCAGTAGCTGTAGTCAGGTGAAGAGAGGCGGGCGCACCCACCTCCAGTAGCTGTAGCCAGGTGAAGAGAGGCGGGCGCACCCGCCTCCAGTAGCTGCAGCCAGGCGCACCCGCCTCCAGCTGCACCTGCTGCCTACTACGTCCCAATGTGGGGCCTGGTGTAGGGTCCATTGCCATAGGGTCTGATTTGGAGACCAGGATTCTATTGCCATAGGGCCTGGTTTGAAGCCCAGGATTCCTTTATCATAGGGCATGGTTTGGAGGACGGATTGATTTCTGTTGCCATAGGGCCTGGTTTAGAGTCCGTGATTCTATTCTCGTAGGGCCTGGTTTGGAGCCCAGTCGGGATTATATTACCTGGATTGGAGGCCTATTTTGGAGCCGAGGATGGGCTACATTGCCATAGGGCCTGATTTGGAGACCAGGATGGGCTATGTTGCCATAGGGCCTGATTTAAAGCCCAGGATTCTATTGTCATAGGGCCTGGTTTGGAGACTGTGTGGGTTATGTTGCCATAGGGACTGGTTTGGAGCCTGGTATTATATTGTCATAGGGCCTTGTTTAGAATCCTGGTGTAGGGTCCATTTTCATAGGGCCTGGTTTGGAGACCTGGATGCTATTGCGATAGGGCCTGGATTGGATGTGAAACCCTCTCATCACCCCTCTACCCACCCTCCCCTCCTCACCCGCTCTCCTTCTCACAACAATACTAGAACACCCCCCTATTCAGACTACTGCTGTTCAGCGATGAAAACAAGCTGGGATGCGACTTACTCGTTATGGACAGTGTTAATAAACTATCACACACACAAAAAAACATTTTTTTAAAGAATATTTTTTTAAAGAAACTACAACATCCCCTTACGCTCACCCCCACACATACCAACACCACTATAAAGCCCTCCCTCCACTCCCACCTTACCCCCTCGACCCCCCCCCCCCCACACACACACACACATACACAAAGTAACCCCGTAGGCAACATCCTCCATTAAGGACACTGTTGTGCAATACACTGGCGTTCAGTTGAGTACCCTGTTTACAACCCAGGGACAACATCTGATGTCTGGGATAGGAGGGTGGGAAAGGGGGCGAGGAGGGCAAGAAGGAGGGGAGGGAGGGGAGGCTGAGAGGAGGGGAGGAGTGAGAAGGGGGGTGTGAAAGGGAGTGAGGAGGGCGGGGAAGGGAGGAGGGAAGGGAGGCTCTGAGGAGGGGAGGAGGGTAAGGAGGGTGGAAAGGGGGGCGAGGAGGGCGGGAGGAGAGAGGGAGGCGGTGTGAGGAGGGAGGTGAGAAGAGGTGAGAAAGGAGGTGAGGAGGGAGGGGAAGGGAGAGGGAAGGAGGTTGTGAGGAGGGGAGGAGTGAGAAGGAGGTAGGGAAAGGGGGCGAGGAGGGCGGGGAAGGGAGGTGAGAAGGGAGGCTGTGAGGAGCGAAAGAGTGAGAAGGAGGTTGGGAAACGGGGTGAGAAGGGCAAGGAGGGAAGGGAGGTTGTGAGGAGGGAGGAGTGAGAAGGCGTAGGAAAGGGGCGAGGAGGGCGGGGAGGGAGGAGAGAAGGGAGGCTGAGCGGAGGGAAAGAGTGAGAAGGAGGGTGGGAAACGGGGTGAGAAGGGCAAGGAGGAGAGGATGGAAAGGAGGTTGTGAGGAGGGGAGGAGTGAGAAGGTGGATGGGAAAGGAGGTGAGGAGGGCGGGGAAGGGAAGAGGGAAGGGAGGCTGTGAGGAGGGGAGGAGTGAGAAGGAGGGTGTGAAAGGGGGTGAGGAGAGCGGGGAAGGGAGGAGGGAAGGGAGGTTGTGAGGAAGGGAGGAATGAGAAGGAGGGAGGGAAAGGGGGTGCGGAGGGCAAGGAGGAGGGGAGGGAAGGGAGGCTGTGAGGAGTGGAGGAGTGAGAAGGAGGGTGGCTGAGG
>CM059186.1:9404419-9461902 GCA_030323885.1 Branchipolynoe longqiensis | reverse complement strand
CATAACAACAACAACAAATGTCCAGCGGCTTATTTGATAAAACATGCATAGTTTGTGAGCGTTTTATGTTGCTATTTTTGTCGACTGTCATCAGTCATCCACCTCATCCTCTGATCAAGTTTGATCCTGGGTCACACAAAGGAACAAAGCTGACTTAGAAGTAGTCGTTCTAGTCCCAGGCCCGGATGCCCTGCATGCGTAGCTTTATTTGCTTGGTAAATAGATCACAGGCCATATAATGACTCCCATTCCCACCCTCACCCCAACCCCTCAATGAAAATATATTAAATCTGCAAAATTGATACTTGTCGCTTGCTAGCCTCGCGCTCAGCATTAATAGGATATGACAAGGACTGGTTTAGCTCAGTGTCAGGATAATGTGACTGAGTGGGCTAAATCTGCATAGTCCGATGAAAGGATAAAGCTTTCGAAACCAAAACACTTCAAATGGATTCAAATACATATATATATATATATATATATATATATATATATATATATATATATATATATAAGGCTAAATCAAAAGGAAATGAGTAATGGTCCCGGTGTAACGATTTCAACTTCCCCCCTTCCCAAGTTCCCCCCCGGAATCTGAAACCGTTTTTAACTTCCCTCCAGGGAAATTTAAAACGTCTTCAGATTCCCGGGGGGAACTTATAAACAGTTTTCAGATTCCTCCCCCTATTTTCAAATTCCCCCTCTGGGAATTTAAAATTGTTTAAAAATAAAGAAAATTCCCCAAAAATGTAAAAGTTTTAAAAAGATCGAAAATTTATGAAAAATAGTAATAGTAGTCACCAAAATTTCCCCAAAAAGATTTGTTGTTAATCGAACAATTTCACATAAAAAATTCACCAAAAAAATGTATATTTCATGAAAATAAAGAATTTCACACAAAAATTCGATATTTTTTTAATTATTCAAAAAAGCACAACAAATTGAAAAGTTAAAAAAATCGAAAATTTCACTGAAAATTACAAATTTCCAGACAATTTCCAGGGGGGTGGGGGGGGGGGAGGGAGGGGGGAGGAAGGAAAAAGGCAGCCTAAGGAGCCCAACCACAGTCCTCTGAGAGGGCCTCGGGAGGCTGGGTGGTTGGTGTAGTTTTACGCACGTTTTCAAGTTCCTGGGGGGAGGGAAAGTTAAAACGAAGGAGGGAACTTGAAAACGTTTTCAAATTCCCCTGGGAGGAATTTGAAAACGTTTTCAAGTTCCCGGGGGGAACTTGAATCAGGGGGGAATTTGAAATCTTTACACCGGCCTGTGCGTGAAAAATCAGTCACATTATCCCGACATTGAACCAACCAGTCCTTGTCCTAACAAGATTGGAATATCAGGTCTTGCTGCTGGCGGCCTGGTCTCGCAGTGGGGCAGCACTATAAATACGCCTTTAGTGCATGCTGTCACACCCCTGATTTTTGTTAATTCTTTGATTTATTTGTTTTTATTTGTAACTGTTAAAAATGTGTCAGGCTAGCAGTAATTCAACTTCCGTAAGATCACAATATGTGCAACATTAGTACGTCTGCATGAATATGCTAGGAAAAAATATAAATAAAAATAAAAATGTCCGCCCGATCCTGATTTGTGTTATCAACGGGTGACCTAATTGAGATACAAGTGCTGACTAAGTGTTTGTTGCTGCACGAGAGGGATCAGTATCAATGTTGTAAGTTATTTGTTTGAATTGATCGGGATAAGAACTTCCGACCGCTCACACTGGAAGTCTTATTACGTCTTAGCTGTTCATCATGTGTGATTGCTATGCTGTTATAAACTGTTCATCCGCTACACCAGACGGGGTGGCCGAATGAGTAGAGCGTCCGTCTCCTGTTTTGGTAGATCGGGATATGCGAACCCATGATTTTGTGGGTTCGAATCCTGGTCGAGTCAAACCAATGACTTAACAATGGATACTTGTCATGTCCTAGCCTGGCACTTGGCATAATTAGGATAGGGCAAGGACTGGTTATCTCAGTGTCAGGATAATGTGACTAAGTGGGATATGGTCATGGTGCTGACAGCCTGGTCTACCAGTGGGGCAACACTATAAAGGCGCCATGAGTGTGCACTGTTACAAGTCAGTACCAGTCTTGATATGGCCTTAGATGTTGTCAGGACGTGAAACTCCAAGAACTAACCAACCTTAAACCCCGATGAGGGTCAGTAGACATACGTACTATATTTGATGTATCAGAACTTATGCGAGTATAAAGAACGGAAGTTTCCTAGATACGTATCACTTATTTGCAACTATTTAACTTATTCCCAATTATTCATCAAAGTGCAATGACTGGTTAGCTCAGTATCACGATAATGTGACTGAACCGGGAATTGAGTGCCATCGGCCTGGAGATTCCCAGCGGGGCAACACTATAAAATCGGCATGAGTGCACGCTGTCACAAGTCGGTGCCCGTCCTGATATTACCATGGATGTTGCCAGGACGTAAAACCCCAAACAAACATTCATAGCCCATTGGTCATGATATCCTGGTATTAGTCGAGTAGCAGGTGCACATCAAGCTTCTCAACGATGGCAAAGCAGCAGACAGAGATACCCAATGTCTTAGTGAGGCCTTAAATGTGTCCTTATCACAGCAGCTCTGCACAGAAAAGGACATTTTGATAGCTAGGACAACTTGTAATGTGGAGTTGATTTGAGTTGTATTCATCCACAAACATGTAGTAAGGTGACTGGATGGCTTCCCCGAGTGGTGATCTTCCAGCCGAGTAACCAATGTTAACTCCAAATCGACATTGGGCCTCACCAGGTGAGAATGCTGAAAGTATTGCTGAAACAACTGCTGAAGATACTGCTGAAGCTACTGCTGAAACTATTGCTGAAGCTACTGCTGAAGCTACTGCTGAAGATACTGCTGAAGCTGCTGCTGAAGCTACTGCTGAAGCTACTGCTGAAGCTACTGCTGAAACTACTGCTGAAGATACTGCTGAAGCTACTGCTGAAGATACTGCTGAAGCTGCTGCTGAAGCTACTGCTGAAGCTACTGTTGAAGCTACTGCTGAAACTACTGCTGAAGCTACTGCTGAAGCTGCTGCTGAAGCTACTGCTGAAGCTACTGCTGAAGCTACTGCTGAAGATACTGCTGAAGATACTGCTGAAGCTGCTGCTGAAGCTACTGCTGAAGCTACTGCTGAAGCTACTGCTGAAACTACTGCTGAAGATATTGCTGAAGCTGCTGCTGAAGATACTGCTGAAGCTGCTGCTGAAGCTACTGCTGAAACTACTGCTGAAGCTGCTGCTGAAGCTAGTGCTGAAGCTACTGCTGAAGATACTGCTGAAGCTACTGCTGAAGCTGCTGCTGAAGCTACTGCTGAAGCTACTGCTGAAGCTACTGCTGAAGCTGCTGCTGAAGATACTGCTGAAGCTACTGCTGAAGCTACTGCTGAAGCTGCTGCTGAAGCTTTGTGTTGTGGTTGTGGTGTGGTTGTGGGTGTGGTGTGTGGTATGTGGTTTTGGTTGTGGTTGTGGTGTGTGGTTGTGGTTGTGGTTGTGGTTGTGGTGATAGTGTCTGAATCTCAAGACATTTGCCAACATTAACTTAGTTTGTTTTCACTTCTAATATCTCCAAAGTTAATCATTTATAATAAGGTTTACTTCAGACTGAAGTAAGGTTGATTATACCAATGAACCAAACATATTTACTCTAAATAAATGGTAGAACCTCAAGACCATCGGACTATGCAACTTACAAAATATACGGCTATATTTCTCTGTAAAGAACGAACTAAAAAGGCACCCAACGTTGTTTTGAAGTTCAGCCTCACTGAGAGACTATGCCACTGGTACTATGAGTCAGTATACCACTCAGTCATTGAACAAAGCAGTAATTCTAACCTAGGAATGCTGAGAGCTAGGTAGTGACAAGCTTTCATCTAGATAGTCATTGGCTTGACTTCGCAGGAATCGAACCCAGGGTCTTCTATTCGAGTAGTCGGCGGTCTACTTAGTCGGCCATCCCTTTCAGGGTCAGCCAGCGAGGAATAAACGTGGGGGGTGGAGGAGGGGGTGCCTATTCTAAAGCCAGTAACCTTTTTATTTTCGGGAGTTTTCAGTCGCATTGATGTGCTGAAGGCTGTAAATCTGCAGCGCTGTATGGGCACCACTGAAAACAGTCCCATGTGGTCGGGAGTTGGCTTCTGATGGGTAGTGGTCAGAGATATTTCGGGGGAGGGGAGGGGGGGGGGGGTGGAGGGAGGAAGGAAAAAGGTATCCCAACCACAGTCCTCTGAGAGGGCCGGGGGAGACTGGGTGGTTGGTGTAGTTTTATGCCCCAGCAACACCCTAGGCCATACCAAGATGGGCACCGACTTGTGACAGTGTGCACTCTTGGTGACTTTATAGTGCTGCCTCACACTAGTCACAGGGAAATCAGGCTGCTGGTACCTGATGTCCCATACAGTCACATTATCCTGACACTGCACCCAGTCCGCCTTGACCTCATAACGCCAAGCACCGACCAGCAATAGGTACCAATTTGATAAGTTTTTGGTTTGACTCGAGCAGGATCGCCAGTAACCTGGATGTGATGAATATGCAATGCACACTCCACACACGCGCCCCACTCATCCCAGTAGGCTTCGACCTGCCACCCTGTGGATAACCCAGGAACTAACTTACCAGTCTTAATGTTCTACTGTTGGATTGATTGAAGATACAACATGAAACCTTCACATAGATTATTATACACATTATATATATATCTCGAAGTATATGAAACAATTATATTTATATATATATATGGATAGTGATGAGACCGTTATCGCGTGTAATACTAATAAGATCTGTAGTTGCCCCCCCCCCCCCTATGCGGGTGGGCGCTCACACCCTGCGTGGGGCGTGATACTCCACTCGTTCGGAAGTTTATTTTTATATCTAATAAATATGCCTATATATATGCATTTAACTACTGTTAATGTAACTGAACCAGGAGAAGTTATATAATCTTTTTTTTTCATTTTGTAAACACTAATACTAGGGAGAGAAATAAACAAGTTCGTATATCTACTGGGACGTATAGTTACTTAGTTGTGCTTAAAAGGAAACGATTGTTTTGTATGCGATTTACTTGAGTTAGTTGTAATTTTACCTATCTAATACATATTTAATATAGCGTTGGTTTGGGATATTTTACTCTAATTTCCTGTGTCAATTTCATATATAATCCACATTGAATATAGCGTTTAGTTTAGTATACATACATGTGTTACTTGCATTTAGTGTAAATTGCATACACACTAGTAAAATATAATTTTCATTTCTTAGGCGTTATACTTGAAATTCCTTTGGTCAATTTAATTTATAATACACATTGAATATTGCGTTAATTTCTCATGCGCTAACTTTCCTTTTGTGTGTGTAAATTTGGTATGCCATACACAGTGAATATATCCAGAGTTTCTTGTATGTTTCCCATGGCCTTTTGCGTACATTCCCTATCAAATACATGTTGAATATAACATGAGTTGTGTGTCTTTTCTTTGCATTAGTTTAAATCTAAATTTCATATGCCATTGCATATTGAATATCACGATAGCTTCTTGTGTTTGCATTACGTTTATTATAAATGTTACATTTAATGCACATTTAAAATAACATTAGTTTATTGTGTGTTTTATTTGTTTTTGGTATGAATTAAAACCCCAATACAAATTTAACATAGTGTAGTGGTCTGCACTGACCTCTCAGGCAAGTAACAACATAGACAGGTAGGCGTGGGTAGTGTAGTGATATAAGGGACCCTAGGTGGTGTAATGGTTAGCACACTGGCCCAGAATGCAAAGAGATGTGGGTTCGAGTCCCACCCTAGGCAAAATATTTCCCATTTTCATCACCCCCATGACACTGGTTGCGGTGACCATAATCCTACGCATGCTATGCGCTGTATGATTGTTGAACCTGCCTTGTTTATGTATGTGTAAGTGTGTTGCCTGTATGTATGTAATTGTAAGCATTACAAAACTTACAATTCCAGGGGGACGAGTGTAGTAGTCTCCACTGACCTCTCAGGCAAGGAGCCACATAGACAGGTAGGCGTGGGTAGTATGGTGATATCAGTTAGCCCAGGTGTTGTAATGGTTAGCACACTGGTTGGAATGCAAAGAGATGTAGGTTCGAGTCCCGATTGAAGGGTAAACAAAATCGTAACTTGCAAAAGCCAGCAGCACTTCAACACTTTTGCTTTCATGAAATGTACAATCGCACGAATGGAGAGCGGCAGTCAAGTAATGAAAGCAGTCTTTGTCGCATCGCGACCGACAGCATGATGATGATGATGTCATTCCGGATACTACAAAGTACAATACGCACTTACCACTCGCAAAGAATAGCGCTAATTACCCAGATTAACCATCAGCATTAATACAATTTTCTCCGCTCCTACTTTTCAACTCACCGGTCACCACCACATGGCGTCACAGCACACATCACCATATAAACCACTCAATTGTACGCGATGCGATTCAACTCAACTCAACACAACACTCTCCGCCAGGGGATTCCCTCGCGGCGCATGTCCTTTTAAGCACATCAATGACGTCACATCATCAGCTGTTTTCGGAGGTGGAATCCTACCTGGCTATAATTCCAAACAGACGGTAATGGCGCATGTGTTTACGGCCAGAGGGGAAGTCCCCATGTGACCTTTAGCCTCCGACCAATCACAGTGTTTAAAAAAAATAAAGTCCTTGATAAAACAATCGGGACGTGTCTCCACCGCCTCACTTCCGGGTGTCCCTAGATGGGGCTCCCGGCGGCGGCGGCCGCCGAATCAATGTTTACTTCCTGTTTCCATTCCTGTCTCTTGTAATCGTTCTATCCCCCCTGCCCTCCTCCCCCCATCCCTAACACACACACACCTCCTCCTCCGCTACCCCCCCCCCCTTCCTCTCTCTCGCTCGCTCGCCCCCTCCCTCTCTCCCCTTCTCTTGCTCACACACTCTCTCTCTCACTCTCTCAATCTCTGGCGCTTTTGTGATGATCAAGCAACAATGATAATAGAAGTGGGTCACACTGACAGAGGTGGTGCCTGAGAGCCAGCCGGCCGGCTTGTTGAGCTAGACCGAAAAAGGAGAACAAATTAACCGTTACTACGAGGAGGCCTCAATCGCGGCCACACTGTGCAGCAGACATTGTTTACACCAGACAGTCAGCAGCCACATCGTGGCCATTGCCGGGAGACTTGTCAAACCAAAGCAGCCCATATGTGGACAATGATTTATTTCCTTGTTTTGCTCAAATCGCTTGAGTCATTGAAATTGGCCTCCAGCCACAACATGCGTCATATTACTATTAGAATTACACCCACACATGCATTACACACACATATATATACATATATATATATTTATATATATATATATACATATATATATATATGTGATGTATAAGATTTATTCGATATTTTTATATTATATTATTGTTATTTTATATTTTTAGCCAATGTGGACACTCTTCATTCATTTGCTCCTTACTCATACGAGGATATTGCTGGTCTTTATATATATATATATATATATATCTATATATATATATATATCCTCCGGTGCGACTGACACTGGTCAACATCCATGGGAGTCGAGGTGCGCGAGATGGCGCCACCGGTAGAGTGTTGTATCTTACGGAGGATAACAATAATAATAATAATAGGTAATATTACCTTGCGAATCTTTATACTCGCATAATACGTCATACATCACATATAGGTGTTCTAGAGACGTCGTTAAATAAAACAAACGTTCCTTTATATATATATTTACATGGGTTATTCTCAGAAATTGCGTACCAATTGTATACCACAATTTTGGTTTCCATATTACATTGTAAATGATTCTGCCTTTTGGGGGGGGGGGGGGGCAGTACGTCAAATAGTTATTGTTGACTCTGCGTATTAAGCATGCTAGCAATACTACATGTATTTAATCTATCCCACAGAATCCATTGTACATATCCTTATATGATTTTGTTAAAGAGTGAAAATATGAAAATTTGCATATCGACACTATACATCTACCCAAACGTTTTTTGCAACTTTTTTCTTGTAACCTTTTTCTTTTGGCTGAGCTGCTATCAATAACATCTTGTTTGAATTTGTTGTGTGCTAAAAAGATAATGTGATAGGTGTTAGTTAAAATGGTATTATGAATGAATGTTACACAGTTAATTTTAACAGCTTTCTCAATTTTCTAAGATCAAAATCGATATTTATGCAAAGCAGACCACATGTATGCAAAGCAGACCATATGTATGCAATACAAACCATATGTATGCAAAGCAGACCATAATTATTCAGAGCAGACAACATTTCTGCTGAGCAGACGACATTTATGCAGACGATGGTGGGCCGCCAGTAACATGCGCGGTTAAAGGGGCATCATTGCTTGAGGAGCGTCCGCTGTTCCGTCCACCCACCTGCCCAAGCCTGGACGTGATTGAACCAGTTATCTCTGAGTAATATCACAACTATTTCAGAGTCACAAAACAAAACGCGCACGTACCCCCCCCCCCACACACACCACTAACGCACTGTCAATTTGCTGTCTATATTAAAGCTGCATAGTCCAATGAAGCATCACATTTTCAAAACCAAAACAAGTATCTCAATTTGATTCTACATATCTAACTTAAACACTGGTGCACTTGTTACACATTTGTCACCACATAGAAGGGAATACCGAGGCAATTTAATAGAACCTATTACTGCAGAAACCTATGGTGTCAGAGTTTTGCCAAGCATGCCAAAACTAATTTTGCTTGTTTGCACTTCAAATATCTCAAAAGTTGGCTATTTAAAATCAAAGTTACTTCAAATGAAAGTAGGGTAGATTATATTTATAACGATCAGCCTAATATGTTTATCTCAGAAAATGACAGAAACTCAAATCCCATCGGACCATGCAACTTTAAACTCCCCAAAAACCTTAACCACTAGCAGAAAAGGGGGCCCTTTAAACAAACTAAAATGATTATCTTTAAAAATTGGGAAAATGGAGGATGAGAGAATACGAGGGGGGAACTACCCGGGATATCACAGTCTATTTATTCTTTTTTTGTTGTTCAAATGTCCATGCCTTATATTCGCTAACTCACGGGCTGATTAATGACAACAATTACTAGGGTACGGCCGGCTGCGCGCGCCGAAGTGGGGTGTGGGGGGAGGGGGGGCGGCATTGGGGGTACAGGTGTTGTGGGTGTGGAGGTGCGTGGGGTTGGTGGTACGTGGGGTGTGGGAGTGCGTGGGGTGTTGGAGTGCGTGGGTTGGGGGTGCGTAGGGTTGGTGGTACGTGTGTGGGTGTGTGCATGGGGTGGGGTACATGGGGTGGGGTGCATGGGTTGTGGTTGTGGGTGTGTTGGGGGTTTTGTGTGGGGGGTGTGTGTGGTGGGGTGGTGGGGTGGGGTGAATTGGGTGGGTGCATGGGGTTGGGGTGTGTGTGTGTGGGTTGTGTGGTGGGGGTGTGTGTGGTGGGGGTGGGGGTGGGGTGAATGGGTGGGGTGCATTGGGTTGGGGTGTGTGGGTGGGGATCCGTGGGTTGGGGGTATGTGGTGTGTGTGGTTGGGAGTTTGTTGTGGTGGGTGTGTGGGGTTGTGGGTGTGTGGGTTGGGGTTGCGAGAGTTTGGGGTAGGGGGAGGAATGGGGGGGGTGCGTGGGGTTGGGGGGGTTAGTAGGGGGGTGGGGGGGTTGTGTGGGTGTGGTGTGGGTGTGGTGTCTGTTGTGTGGTGGTCGGGGTTTTGTGGTTGGGGTGCGTGAGGTGAGGGATGGGGTCCATGGGGTGGGGGGTGCATGGTGTTGTGTGGGTGGGGGCGTGGGGTGCGTGGGGTGTCGATGTGGTGTGTGGGGTTGGTGATGCGTGTGGTGAGGTGCGTGGGGTGGGGGTGCGCGGGGTGGGGGTGGGTGGGGTGGGGTCATGGGGCCGTGGATGTGGTGCATGTGGTTGGGGTGCATGGGTTGGGGGTGCGTGGGGTTGGGGGTGGGTAGGGTGGGGTGCGTGGGGTTGTGGATGTGGTGCGTGGGGTGGGGGTGGGTGGGGTCTACCGGTCAGATTGCATGTTATAAATATGCAGTGGTCAGCAGAAATTACCGCATGTAATTTGCAAAGGAACATTTATCTGTTGAATGTCCTTTGTTCAGAATTACTTCCCCTTTGATTATTTTCGATGAATCTCAAAGACAATATTTTTGAAGTACGATTAAGACATACACGTGTATACAGGTGCACTATGTATAATGGTTCGGCTATGGTGGGTTTAATTTGGTTTGTTTGGGGTTTACCATATTCGCAACATTTAAGGTCATATCAAAGACGGTGGGTTTTGATGGGTGAAGTGGGTTGGAGGAGGAGGCGGGGTCCGATTGTAGTCATCATCATCATCATCACGCTGTCGGTCGCAATGCGACAAAGACTGCTTTCATTACTTGACTGCCACTCTCCATTTAGCTCTCTGCTGTGAGAGTTGCGTCCATGAGTCGGTCTTAATGTCTCTCAGCTTCAGGTTTCTCTTGATGGTATCTTTGAACCAGAGACGGGGGCGCCCTCTCTTTCTGTAGCCAGAAGACAGTTGAGAATAGAGGATCTGCTTTGGTAGCCTGTCTGATGACATCCTCATGAGGTGTCCAGTCCACCGGAGATTCTTTTTGATCAGAAGATCTTCCATAGAGGGCAGCCCCGTCCGTTCGAGTATTTCCTTTTTTGTCACTTTGTCCTTCCAGGTGAGCCTCATGATTGAACGCAGATGTCGCATCACGAAGGCATGCAGCTTTTTCACCTGTCATCTGTACACTGTCCAGGCCCCGGCTCCGTATAGTAGCAAATAGAGGTTTCACACCGGCAAGAACATGTCAAGACAGGCGCAAAACTATTTATCCCTGCAGTGGCTGGTCGGGAGATGTTGGGAGTTCCATACATCAACCACCCTTAATGCTGCCACAGTGACATGGTTTTCTGTTTAGGGTTTGCTCCCTTAGCCTTCGATTCTGTCAAGAACCTGTACCAGTGGTTTACAACTCCGATTGTAGTGGCGTGATTATAACCGCTAACGATGCCCGTTTTCAAAACACCGCCGTATCCTGAGATAATATTAAAGTTGCATAGTCCGATTGTTTGGGGTTTCTGTCTCTTTGTTGTTATCAGTGAATGCATTAGGTTCATTTTTATAATCGACCACACTTTTAGTTTGAAGTAACCTTTATCTTCAATGGCTAACTTTGAGTTTTGCATGCTGCTTGCTAGCCTGGCACTCGGCATTAATAGGATATGGCAAGGACTGCTTAGCTCAGTGCCAGGATCATGTTACTGAGTGGGATATCAGGTCATGGTGCCGGTGTAAAGATTTCCAATTCCCCCCTGATTGAATTCCCATCCTTCCCCCCCCCCCCTCCAGGGAACTTGAAAACGTTTTCAAATTAATCCCAGGGGAATTTGAAAACGTTTTCAAGTTCCCGCCCTCATTTTAACTTTCCCTCCCCCCATTTTGGGGGAATTTCCTTTATTTTTGTTATTTTTTGTTATTTTTTGTTATTTTTCATGACAAATATAATAATACACAAAGAATAGCATAATGGGAATTATTACTAGTTCAACAAAACATATTTCACCCCAAATGACACAAAAAGTCTCCAAGATGGCTAAGAAAAAAATATTATAGGTCTGAATTTTAATACGTTTTTAAAAGTTTTTTTAACGTTTTTTAAACAATTTTAAATTCCCGGGGGAGGAATCTGAAAACTGTTTTTAATTTCCCCCATGGGAATCTGAAAACGTTTTTAATTTCCCTCAGGGGAAATTAAAACGTTTTCAGATTCCCCGGGAGAACTTGAAAGGGTGGAAATTGAAATCGTTACACCGTCGTTCTGGTCTCCCTGTGGGGCAGCACTATAAAGTCGCCATGAGTGTGCACTGTCACAAGTCGGTACCCATCCTTGGATGTTGCCGGGGCGTAACTCCCCAACAAGCAAACAAACACATATACATATACACATGTATATGGGTTATTCTATCAAACTGGGCACCACATATTTGATTTCCACATTACGATGCTGATAATTTGTTCTTTCTTTTATTGATTGCAAGTCAAATAATTATTGTATCCTCTGTGTAATAAGTATGTTAGTACATTTATTGAAGCTATCCCAAGAAAGAAAGAACAAGTTTACTTATATGATTTTGTGCTAATGTGAAAAGTGAAAATTTACACATTTACACTATGCATGTAGCCAAACTTTCTTTCAAGTTATTTTTCAATTTTGTTCTTGTAAGTCATAATAACCTTGTCTGCTTAAGAGTAATCAATCAAATCTTGTTGTATATGTTAAAATGAGGTTCTGGGTGTGTCTTTGATTTTCATGTTACACGAATGATATTATTGGATTGCTCAATTTGTATAAGATCTAATTCAAAAAGTGAAATTCATTTTGTTCAACTGACATATGCACAACATGCAAACCTTCATAGGACATTGAATTAAGTTATCATTTCGAAGCCTTTTTGCTATTATTTGGAAGGTTTTCACTTTTGGATTCCATGTCACTCTTTTGTGCCCAGTTTTAGAGAATGACCCATATACACATATACACACATATACACATCATCATGTTGTCAGTCGCAATGTGACAAAGACTGCTTTCATCACTTAACCACCGCTTTGTGCAGTTGTACATTTCATTAAAGCTGCTTGCAAAGTGTTGAAGTGCTGCTGGCTTTTGCAAGTTACTAGTGGCACTCTCTCAGGGAGCAAATAGAGGTCTCACACCGACAAGAACATGTCAAGACAGGCGCAAACTGTTTGTCCCTGCAGTGGCTGGTCGGGAGATGTTGGGAGTTCCATTCATCACCGCCCTTAATGCTGCCACGATAACATGATTTTCTGTTAGGGTTTGCTCCTTTAGCCTTTGATTCTATCAAGAACCAGAACTTGTGGTACACAACTTTGCAAGGCAGGGGCGTCAAACACCCTGAGGTATTTTAGCACCTAAGGTATCCGAGGTACTGCATTACCCGCATACCACACCACATACATACACACATATGCACCTACACACATACATACAGACACACACATACACGCATACTCGCATACACACATACACGCATACACGCATACACACATACACACACACGGATGCACATACACACATACATACCCACACAAAAACAAATGTATTAATTAACCAGTTCCTCTGCCCCATGTCAGACTTCAGTGCGATCTGACATTTTTGGCCCATTTCCCTGTCCATGACGTCACGTGGGGCATGAAATAGCAAACATGACATCATGGGTGACACCAGAAGGAGGCAGTGCCTGCTCGGTGACACAAGAGGGCGCCCCAGTCGTCAACAAGTGGGCGCTGCGCGTTGGGCGCTGAGCACTGGGCTCTGGGCGCATTTTATGGTAATTACTTCTCAAAGAGCAGGCATGCTAATCTATTCGTGCGTAGACTTCCCGTTGTTGTCGCAGATATTGAAAGAGCGTGGTAATTGTGGAATCGCCGTGAGTAAATGTCACAATGCCACGGGCAAATGTGAAAATGTTCGGCGAAGGTAAACTTCTTGTTGTTTAAAAACTCAAACCTCATTCTTCCCCAGCACACATGTGTGTATGTTGGTTGGTCGTTGCAGTTTTAAGTCCTGGCAACGTCTAAGGTAATATCAGGACGGGTACCGACTTGTGGCAGTGCACACTCATTGCGACTTTATAGTGCTGCCTCACTGGCAGACCAGGCTGCCAGCACCATGACCTGATATCCCACAAAGTCACATTATCCTGACACTGAGCCAACCAGTCCTTGCCATATCCTAATAATGCCGAGCGGCTGGCTAGGAAGTTACAAGTATCAATTTTTAAGTCATTGGTTTGATTCAACATGGGTTCGAACCCGTGGGTTCGAATCCCATGATCTACCAAAACGAGAGATGGACGCTCAAATCATTCGGCCGTCCTATCTGGTCCTCGTGTGTATGTTAAATTTGCATGGTTTTGAGTTTCTATCCCTACCCCCCTACATTTGTTTGTTGTGGGTTTACCTCATAGAGGTATTTAAGTTTAACATTTTTTAAAGATAACTATACAGTATAACCCCGTTAAACCAAACTTGAAGGGACCCTAGAAATTTGTTTGGATTAACCAATCATTGGTTTAACCGAGCTTTGACCTTGACTTGGCTTTGGCAATAATGGGGGTGCATTATGAATGTACAATGTATGTGGACACTATGATTATTGTTTTGTATGTATATACAGTTTAACCCCATTAAACCAACCTCGGCTAAATCAAACGATCGGTTAATCCAAACTTCTTTCGGCGACCTGGCAAAATACTAAAATTTGCATATAAAAAAGTCTCAGATGACCTTAAAACCACATGAAAGTTTGGTTTAAATGTACCGGAAGTGGCCTGGGGTCGACAATTTTGTTTGGATTAACCGATACTTTGGATTAACCGACTTTGGTTTAATCAACTTTTTTATATGATAAATGGTAGTATTTAACCGAGCTTGGTTTAACGGGGTTGTACTGTATTAGGTGGGTTATTGTAATCTACCTTACTTTAGTTTGAAGTAACTTCTATTTTAAATGGGTAACTTTGGAGATATTTTAAGCACAAACATGCCAATTTAATGTTGGCATGCACTTCAACAGTCTGATTCAGTAGTAACAGGTTTGATTAAATTGACTTGCCAGACCCTTCTATGTAATAATAAAAGTAATAATTGCATCATTTAGCCGCATTGTGGTGATTTGCCGAATCCACATGTTAGTCATATCCGTGGCGCCACCTTGTGTGATAAACCGGAACCCTGTTATTTGCGCTGACCTTATGCTTGAGTTCTCCAGCTTTAGTGATGCTGTGCACACTCCAATCTTCAATTACCGGATACTGTAGCCTAATCGTTAGAGTGTAGGCTTCCCTTACGGAAGGTCCGGGGTTCGAAAAACCCAGCCGAGTCAAATTAATGACTTACAAAATTGATACTAGCCTGGTGCTGGGCATTAATAGGATATGACTAGGACTGGTTAGCACAGTGTCAGGATAATGTGACTGTGTGGGATATCGGGTCATGGTGTCAGTGGCCTGGTCTCCCAGTGGGGCAGCACTGTACAGTAGCCATGAGTGTGCACTATCACCTGTCGGTACCTGTCCTGATATGAACTTTGATGTGTCTAGGACATAAAACAACAAAAACAACCGATCTATAAGCAGGCTCAGTGACGTGGATAATTAATTATATAGTGTTGATGACTATAATAAAGTGGTGCTATTTGACAAGGTTGCTTGCTTGTTGGAGTTTCACGTCCTGGTAACATCTAATGTCATATCAGGACAGGTACCGATTTGTGACAGTGCGCACTCATGATGACATTATAGTGCTGCCCCACTGGGAAATCAGGCCGCCGGCACCATGACTCGATATCAGTCACATTGCTAACGGGAACAGGACGGTGAAGCTGGAGTGGGAGAGCATGACTTTAATCGGGGCACTGCCCCCCTGGTGGCATTACATATTATGGTCGGCATTCCAGGAGGTGGCGGCTGACCCAAGGTCATGGCAGCCTAATGAATACCATGAACAAATTAACATATGAGGAAATGATGTAAATGAACAGGTTACATATGAACATATCAATATCAGATGTGAAATAACAAATTACATATGAACATAGGTAAATCAATGGTGATAGTATCAATAGAGTTACATGGGTAATTGAATTGCACGGTTGTCAATTTTGTTAGCTTAAATATTTTGTCACCCGGCTTTTGATGAGGCTATCTGTTTTATGAGTTTGTGTGATCATTGTCTCTCATTGATTAATTATTAATATATATTGCTGCAGAACTGCAGCTATATAGAAAGGCCCCGATAAATCGGTCCAATCTTTGGTTGAAGATTAATCTTTAGTAGGGACGGTTGTAGAAGCTGGGGATGTCTTTACAACATTCAAAACGGTGAAGCTTTGGGGCGGCCCCAAACTCTCTGGTCCGCCGGTAGCATCGCACTCGTATCCAGTTAACAGCAGCAAGGGTTTAGGAGGAAGAGACGGGTAAAGGTGGGTCCAGCGGTTCCAGCAACAAGAACAAAGCAAGAGAAACGATAAGGTAAAGAGCCCCACCCAAGCAAACATCTCCCTTGATCAGGGGGAGAAGTAAGCCCGGGAGAAAAAAAAAAGGTAGAGTATAGAAAAGAGAAATGAAGAGAGTTGAGTCAAAGGACCGTGTTTATTTGCTCTATGGTGACCAGCTGGCGAGCCAAAGACATGGACAGAGTAAGAGTAGAAAGTGAAATGCTGGTGGGCTCCCCCTCCTGGAGCTCTTTTCAGACAATATCAAGGAGGACCATGGCCAGCAGAGAGGAGATAGAGAGAGGTGTGGACGAAGTGCGGTCCGGATAGCAAGTGTGGATTAAGCTCTGTATTACCCTGCCCTAATATATGCTCCTCCAGCCGATGACTGAGGAATACTCGCACAATGGCTTATACAGCATATATATATATCCATATCTGTTTTTCTTATGTTTTATTTTATTAACTGCGAATTTATATCCTCATTCGCTATATTAGAATATAGAAAATTACCATTCTCCCACCGATTTTAACATCAGATAATATGATATTATTGTCTTCACCAAGGGAGGCACGAAGCAACCTTTGAATGGGTTCAATGGGTATTTTTTAATTATTAAGAGAAACCTTTTAATTAATCTCGTAACAATTCCCACCTCTGTATATTGTGTTGAGAGGGCTCTGCATAATGCTCATTGATTCTTAATTCTGGTTTTCATAATATTTATGTTGGGTGAAGTCGGTTGTCTATCGGTGTGGGAGGTGGGATCTAATTGGATGGATGCAGTCCTTTTCAACACGGACACTTAGAATGTTGAGTGGCGCCACCTAGTGTATTTTAAGGAATGTAATATTGCAGTCAAGAGCACCCTGGTGGAAGGCGCCTAAAGTAAAGCTGCATTGTTCGATGACTTTCAGTTTCTGTCATTTTCTCAGATAAATGTAGTAGGTTAGTTTGTTTTTTGTTGTTTTACGTCCTAGCAATATCTAAGGTCATATCAGGACAGGTACCGACTTGTGACAGTGCGCCCTCATGGCAACTTTATAGTGCTGCCCCACTGGGAAACCAGGCTGCCAGCACCATGACCTGATATCCCACTCAGTCACATTATCCTGACACTGAGCCAACCAGTCCTTGACCTATCCTAATTCTGCGAGCATCTGGGTAGGAAGCGACAAGTATAACATTTTAAGTTATTGGTTTGACTCGACCAGGATTCAAACTCACAAACTCATGGGTTCGGATCTCCCGATCTCCCAAAACAGGAGATGGACGCTCTACTCATTGTGAGAGACATCTTCGCCAGCTTTTACATCGCCCGTCGATTCGCCACTGAACACAACGGTGAATCTTTTATCTAGTACTGCACTAGCTGAGTGTTTTGGTTTTGAAAATGTGATGCTTTTATCGGACTATGCAACTTTAACTTAAGAGTTGCTGAAATGGTGCAATGGTTGTTGACTTGTGTTCACACAAAGGGGTGTGTGGATGGGGTGTGGGTGTGGGTGTGGGTGTGGGTGAGGGCGTGTGTGTGGGTGAGGGCGTGGGTGTGGGTGAGGGCGTGGGTGTGGGTGTGGGTGTGGGTGTGGGTGTGGGTGTGGGTGTGGGTGTCGGTGTGGGTGTCGGTGTCGGTGTCGGTGTCGGTATCGGTGTGAAGGTGTCGGTGTGGATGTGGGTGTGGGTGGTTGGGGTTTGTGGGTGTGGGTGTGGGTGTGAAGGTGTCATTGTGGAGATAGATTGAGGTAGAGGTGGGTGTGGGTGTGGATGTGGGTGTGGGTATGGGTGTGGGTGGTGTAGGTGTGGGTGTAGGTGTGGTTGTGGGTGTGAGTGCGGGTGTGGGTGAGGGTGTGGGTGGTGTAGGTGTGGATGTGGTTGTGGGTGTGGATGGTGTAGGTGTGGGTGTAGGTGTGGTTGTGGGTGTGGGTGTGAAGGTGGGGGTGTGGGGGTGGAGGTTGGGGTAGACGTGGGTGTGCGTGTGGGTGGTGTAGGTGTGGATGTGGGTGAGGGCATGGGTGTGGGTGTGCGTGTGGATGTGGATGTGGGTGTGGGTGTGGATGTGCGTGTGGGTGTGGGTGTGGGTGTGGATGTGCATGTGGGTGTGGGTGTGTGTGTGTGGATGTGCGTGTGGGTGTGGGTGTGGATGTGCGTGTGGGTGTGGGTGTGGGTGTGCATGTGGGTGTGCGTGTGGGTGTGGGTGTGGGTGTGGATGTGCATGTGGGTGTGGGTGTGTGTGTGTGGATGTGGATGTGCGTGTGGGTGTGGGTGTGGATGTGCGTGTGGGTGTGGGTGTGCATGTGGGTGTGGGTGTGGGTGTGGGTGGTTGGGGTGTGTGGGTGTGGGTGTGAGTGGTTGGGGTGTGGGTGTGGGTGGTATGTGGGTGGTGGTGGCAGTGGTTGGGGGGTGCACTCACTAATCACGGCCTTGCGCCTAAGACGGCGCCTTGACTCAGGCTGTAACGAGCCTGAGTGGTCTGTGGTCGTGGCGTGATTGCCTTCATTGCCCGTCCCTATGTTCCACACCTGGTATAATTATATCAATGATTCAGATGAAGCTTGTCGCCGTAATGATTCACGTTATTTGCCCGCCCGACGCTAAGTCGGACGAAGGCCTGAAGGTACAAAGGCTCGCCTCGTCGCCATTCTCACTGATCTCGCCTTCTCCGAGACTTGGTTCTCTGAGCCTGACTTTCTTCTCCCAACCTTTCTTTCCTTTCAGTTTGTTGTTTTTGTTGTTGTTGTTTCCCACTTTTTTGTATTACCTATTCGCACTGCCACTCTTCGTGGTGCTTTCTCTTCCCCTTTTTTTCTTCATTCCTTCATTCTCCAACTTCTGTTCTCGGCGCGTTCTCTTGCTCTTTCTCTTCCTCTTCCTTTTCCTCTTTTTCTCCATTCCTTCATTCTCCATCTTATGCTATTAGCGTTTTTTCTAAGCTCTTTCTCTTCTTCTTTTTCTCCATTCCTTCATTCTCCATTTTCTGTTCTCAGTGCTTCTTATATCTCCCCCACCCCTTTATCTATTCCTGCATCCCCATCTTTTGCTCTCAAATCTTTCTCTTCCTCATCTTTTTTCCATTACTTCATTCTGCATCTTCTGTTCTCATCGCTTTTTCCTCCTCATTCTCTTCTTTTTCATTTCTCAATCATTTCTTCCCCCCTTTTTTCTCCATTCTTTCATTCTCTACCTTCTATTCTCAGTGCTGTCTCTTCCTCTTTTGCCCCATTCCTCCATCTACTCTTCTCAGCGCTTTCTTTTCCTCGTTTCCCCCGTCCTTTCATTCTCCAGGTTGGTTCTCAGTGCTCTCTCTCTTCCCCCTTTATTCGTTCCTTCATCCTCTATCTTATTCTCTCAATCCTTTCTCCCTCACCATTTCTCTCCATTCCTTCAATCCATACCTCCTATTCTCAGCGATTTTTCTTCTTTTTTCCCTCATCCTTTCATTCTCTGCCTTCTCTTCTCGTCGTACCCCCTTTTCTCCATTCCTTCATTCTCCACTTTCTAATCTCAGCACTTTCTCTTCCTCTTTTTCTCCATTCCTTCATTCTCTAGCTTCGATTCTCAGTGTCCCCCCCCCCTCCCCACCTTTATCCATTCCTTCATTCTCCATCTTCTCTTTTCAGCGATTTTTCTTCCTATTTCCCTGCTTTCCGCGCTTTTTCTTCCTATTTGTCTCCTTTTCTTCATTCTCCATCTCCTGTCATCATCCGGCGGCCTGGTCTCCCAGTGGGGCACTACTATAATTAAGTTGCCATAAGTACGCACTGGCTATCAGGACCACACTTCGCCCACACCTCGCTATGCTCCTCTCCACTACACTCCGCTCCTCCTTGATTATGTCTGAAAAGAGTTCTAGGAGCGGGAGCCGACCAGCATTTCACTTTCTACTCTTACTCCATCCATGTCTTTGGCTCGCAGGCTGGTCACCATAGAGCAAAGAGACACGGCCCTTTGACTCAACTCTTTCCTGTACTCCACCCTTTTTTTCCCTCCTGGGCTTAGTTCTCCCCCTGATCAAGGGAGTTGTTTGCTTAGGTGGGGCCCTTTTAACTTTTCGCTCCCTCGCTTTGTTCTTGTTGCTGGAACCTGGCTTTATCCGCCTTTACCCGCCTGTACCCATCCGTTCCTCCTGAAACCCTGCTGCTGCTGGATACGAGTGCACTGCTACCGCCGGGCTGGAGTGATCTGAAGCCACCCCAATGAATGTTTCTTAATCGTTGCAAAGAGATTCCCGCTTCTACAACCATCCCACCTGAAGTCGAATCTTCAACCAAAGATTTTACCGATTTATCGGTGCCTTTCTATATTGCTGCAGTGCTGCAGCCGGTAACCGTCGTAAGGTTATGAACCCCCCAAGAATCGGCACTGTCATAAGTCGGTGCCCATCCTGATATGACCTCATGTGTTGCTGCGACTTCAAACTCCAACAAACAAACACTGTCGCCATCCTCTTCTCTTCACATTCATGCATTTCTATACTGCAACACACCTCCCCCATATGAGCTGCTATGACATTACATATTGCTAGGAAGTCAAACCTCCCACCAAAGAAGTAAGGTAAGTAAGTTCACTGAAGAGCATCATCAGTGCTCGGTAATTCTAGCAATCACAATAGACCACACCAGTTAATAGCTGGAACGTACCTGACTAGAGTGGCTCCAAATTCTGCCGATAGATGTCACTAGCTTTAACTGGTAGGGTTTAATACATGTGAAGAGAGCAGCAGTGAAACCCAGAAGATAAATACAATATAGTTGTCTTTAAAAAAATATATATTACAAGGATAAGAGCTTCATGCCTGTTGCGATATGAATATCTGAATATAATCGAACGTTTTATTATTTTTCCAAGCAATCTTTACGGAAATATAGCATGTGAAATCATAGGCAGTCATGGAAACGACCCGACTAGAGTGGTTCCAAATTCAGCCGATAGATGTCACTAGCTGAACTGGCGGGGTATATTTGCCCTTTGCCATAAACTAACATTTTGGAACTGACAATCATTGAGAAGCAGCGAGGACAACTTGAACCGATAGGTGGTAGCACGAGAGCCTCCTGATTCACTTCAAAGCACGAGGTGGCGCCACTCTATGGCAGGCGGAATCTGACAAAAGGTAAAGCTGATAAGATGTTTTGTTTCTTTGTTGTTGTTTTACGTCCTAGCAACATCTAAGGTAATATCAGGATATGCACCTACTTGTGACAGTGCGTATACATGTCAACTTTATAGTGCTGCGACTGGGAGACTAGACTGTTAGCGCCATGATTCAATATCCCACTCAGTCACATTGCAATAGATGAGATCACCATTCCGACTGCACATGTGCTGAAAACGGCGTTGGCAGCAAAGCAAATGTGTATGGCCATTGAGTTTGCCGATACGTGTAGGGAAAAACTTCAATCTTATTTAAAATTAATAGAAATACATAGCAATTTGGCATAAACATGTATACACACATGCAATATAATGATCTGATGAATATATCTAAGACAAAACTAACCATAGTTAAGCACTTTGAGCTAAGAAACATATAATTCCACATTAAACAATCAGTCACATTAAGGCTGATATCGACGTCACCATTATTAATTCTTGTTCTAAATATTAAAATGCCAAATTATTAACAACCCCACCCCAACAATATAATTCATAAACTCACATAACTAGCTACATTAGAGTTACAGTAGAATTTTCCAAACAAACCAACATTTATATACCGCTTGCCTAACTGCAACTGAACATTCAAACTTAATACAAATTTACCAACTGAATACAGAAGATAACTTCTGCTTACATTTTAAATACTATGTAAATACTCACATTGATCTGACTAATATTGATCTGGTTATATGACACTACTGTACCATATTGTTATGGAACTTTTGGGTTTCAGAATTTCATTGTGTTACAAGGTGCAAATTGTCAATTCAACAGGTATTGTACACCTTATTCTATATACCTTTTGTGTAAATAACCCTGAATTGAAAAATGGCTGGAAGACCAGTGCTTCAGCACTGACAAAAGACTTATTCAGTAGAATAAACATATTTACCAACAACAACAAAATTTATAAAAAAATGTGTCAACAGACACTTGTTTCAGAGAAATATATAACCAATATCTTATTAACCCTACTCATTTTCTATTTCTCTATATGTCATTAACCACAGGATATAAATAAAAACATGAATAAAATAAGTAAAACCAACTCTGGCTATGGCTTTACCACTAGTTTGAGTACCCAGATTTGTTTAAATCTAAATACACATGGCATAAGATGTGCTGATTATATTGATGTAAATGCAATGCCGGATAAACGATAAATATCTTAATTTATTATATATATTTTTTTAGTTGGTATTCTATGTGTCAAACAAGAACTGAGATGAGCTGAAACTAGCACATTTTATAGCTGCACCCAATGTGCTTCTCATGGGTTTGTTTTTCTTCCACGCATCCTACAATGCACCGCACGGCTGGAATGGCGATGTAGTCTATTTCACACAATTGCATTGTCAATGCTGGAGTGCTAGTACCTTTGAACCAAGCTTTGTTTGTTTGTCTGGGTTTTATATCCTGGTAACATCTAAGGTCACATCAGGATGGGTACCGTCTTGTGACAGTGCACACTCATCGTGACTTCACTGTGCTGCCCCACTGGCAGATCAAACCACTGGTACCATGCCCAAATTTCCCACTCAGTCACATTATCCTGACATTGAGCTAAGCAGTTCCTGTCCTATCCTATTAATACTGAGCGCAAGACTAGGAAGCGATAAGTATCAATTTTGTAAGTCATTGGTTTGACTCAGCCAGGTTTTAAACTCCCGACTCTTTGTACGGGATGCCTGTGCTCTATTGATTCGGCCACCACGTCCGGTGGGGCACAAGCAGTCCAACCATTTTGTTGTTCGGTTTTTCAGTGCCGCAGTACAGTCAGATTTCAGTGCCGCCAACACAATCAGAACTGCCATTTCGATCCGATCGGTTCCTAACTAAAGGATACAGTGTCATAGGTCATCATAAGTCAGCCTAGGTCAAGCCGCTAATTTTGTTTGTGCATGTTCAACATTTTCAACGTATGTCGCTGTATGGCTCATATGTTTCTCATGCTCTCGTTGTGTGCTCAGCGTACGTCGGCGTATGTTATGCATACATTAGGGGTAGGTCGGGATAGGTTGGAACACGTTAGCCATACGTTCAGCCTCTTGGGAACATGCAGTCCGCATACAGCCAATGGAAGCATAACATACTCCAAACGTACTTCGAATGTATGCCTGCCATATCTCCAGCATACTTAATGTATGCGCCATACTTCTAGCGATGGAGTAACGTACGTAACATTGGTCAGCGTACTGTCAAAGTATGCAAATGTTTTACAAATGTTTTGTGAGGCACATAAATGCTCTCAATAGGTCAGAGATACGTTCTGCATACGTTACATACTTTGTGTGTACGTTGTGTGTACATTGTGTGTATGTTGTGTGTACGCCCATTTTAATCCCTCGCAGCGTGAAAAGTTCGGCATATCCCAACCTATTTTGATTTGAAATTTATTTCAACACGTTACGCACACGCCGGCGCCATACGTCGTAGTGTGACTTAACCATGAGATACCAAACACACAAATTGACTACATCACGGTTCCGACTGCACATGCACTGAAAACGGTGTTGGGAGCAAAGCAAAGGCGTATGCCCATTGAGTTTGCTGATACGCATAGGGAAAAACTGGCATTTTATTCAAAATAACTAGAAATACATAACAAGTTGGCATAAACATGGACGGAAGGATGCAATGTAATAATATAATGCATATGTTTAAGAACCAACTCTCCATAAACCATAGAATATAAATAAAAACATGAATAAAATGAATAAAACTGACTCTGCCTATGGCTCTAACACTAGTCTGAGTGCCTAGATTTGTCTAATCTAAATGCACATGGCATAAGATGTGCTGGTCATATTGATGTAAATGCAATGCTGGATAAAAGATTAATATCTTAATTTATTATATATATTTTTTTAGTTAGTATTCTATGTTTCAAACAAGAGCTGAGATGAGCTGAAACTAGCACATTTCATAGCTGCACCCAGTGTATTAGCATGTGTCATGTGCTTCTCACGGCTTTGTTTTGCTCTGATGCATCCCACAATGCACCACGCCGCTGGAACCGTGATGTATTCTATAGACTACATCACGGTTCCAGCGGCGCGGTGCATTGTGGGATGGGTCAGAGCAAAACAACCCCCCCAAAAGCACATTGCATTTACATCAATATAATCAGCACATCTTATGCCATGTGCATTTAGATTTAGAAAGATCTAGGCACTCAGACTAGTGTTAGAGCCATAGCCAGAGTAGTCAATGCATTGTCATTGGCAGTGAGTAATCTCCATACAGAAAAAGTAAAATAATGATAAAACCACACCACCTAGGCACAAACCGCTTGGAACACATATAGAAAACATGTTTAACAAAAAGATTATATTAAATTGATAAGGTTAGGGTTTTGGATTTCTATTAATTTGGAATAAAACTGACGTTTTTCAATGCGCGTATCGGCAAACTCAATGGCCATACGCCTTTGCTTTTCTCCCAAGGCCGTTTTCAGCGCATGCGCAGTCGGAACCGTGATGTAGTCTATTCCACAGGCGTACTGATGCGGGAGAGCTCCACGGACTGCTCTTGGGTGGTTCGTAACCTTATGACGGTTACCGGCTGCAAAACTGCAGCAATTAGGGAATCGGCCCCGATAAATCGGTCAGTTCCTCGGTTGAAGAGTAAACGTCAGTGGGGGCAGTTGTAGTAGCGGGGATTTCTTTACAAGATCTACGGACAGTTATGAAACAGCATGTGGTGTGATGAGTCCGCGGTGCTGACACCTATTGGAACAATCTGACAGCTGTAGTTCTATCAGGTTCCACCAGGATCGCCTCTGCCCGTGGTAACTGATGGGTCACGCGAGCATTATTTGATTGTGCCCATGAGTGAGTGATCGTGTTTGTCTGTCTCCTTATCCCATCCCTCTCCTTCTCCATCTCGTCCTTCCTCTCCCCCTCGCTCATCATCTCGTTTATTTCAGTTTGTTGGTGTTTTGTTAGCGGTTTGTTGGCGGTTTGTTGGCAGTTTGTTGACAGTTTGTTGGCAGTTTGTTGGTGGTTTGTTGGCAGTTTGTTGGCGGTTTGTTGGTGGTTGTTGGCAGTTTTGTGGTGGTTTATTGTGGTTGTTGGCAGTTTGTTACAGTTTATTGGTGGTTGTTGGCAGTTTATTTCAGTTTGTTGGTGGTTGTTGGCAGTTTGTTTCAGTTTGTTGGAAGTTTGTTGTGGTTTGTTTCAGTTTGTTGCGATTTGTTTTGGTTTGTTGTGGTTTCTTGGCGGTTTCTTGGCGTTTTGCTGCCAAGACATAAAACTCCAACAACCAACAAACCAAATTTGATTAATACTGACTTTCAGGCCATTTGACTCTGCCTTATAGTTATAACCTATGTAATCCAAATTAGCAGTACTATTTGAGGTGTTACCCTGTACGCAGGGACTGATCTGTCTGAAGCAACTGTAGGCCTACCAAGAATCTAAGCCTATTCTTAGTAGTTCTGAGTGCAATGCAGTTTATATATATAGGATTTGAATACATTGTTAATATGTAGCGAATATTTATTAAATGAATACATGGGAAAGTCACGTAACCAGATTTGAAGCTAAGGATATACCAATCTGCTTTCCGTTGAAAAGAAAAGAAAGAACGCAGAACACGGTTTGGCAATGGTACAATAAAACTTTATTACAAATAAGCATTTGCAGATTTGCAGGTTATCACTAATACAGAAAGCATGTCATTTTAGAGAAATTCTGATGATAAATCACTCGTAAATGTGGGGTTTAAAAAAATGAAGCTTACATATTGCTATGGAACTTTTGGGTTACAGAATTTCATTGTGTTACATGGTGCAAATTGTGTATTCAAAAGGTATTGTATACCTTATTCTATATACCTTTTGTGTAAATAACCCTGAATTGAAAAATGGCTGGAAGACCAGTGCTTCGGCACTGACAAAAGACTTATATAGCAGAATAAACATATTTACCAACAAAACAACACAAAAAAAGCTTTCATCGGACTAGGCAGCTTTAATAATAAAATTAAAAAATATTTTACAAAGGCAACGGAGTATAGATAGCTAATATGGCGTACCACTTTGATTGTATTTATTCCAGATACATAATTAAGGCTAGGTAAATGATTCCATCTCAACTAGCATTTAATAATAGAACGAGAACAATTAAGTATATATATGTGTGATTCTTTTTTTTTTTATAGAAACCACATTCTCCTCACTTAGACCAAGGGGAATGCACATATCTGACATAAAATATTCACAGCCACACAGTAGCTGATTTGGTAATATCCCCATCACACCAAACTAGTTCTCATTATGTTCTTGAAAATGTTGCTGAATGGACTTAAACTGTGGGTGAACAGAATGGACATAGTAGCAACTTTTTTACAGTCTTTTTACGAACAGAATGGATGGGCTAGAATGGAATGGTGCTCCAGAAGTTTGAGCATGCCCACAATTTTCTTGCAGCGACATTCTACCCCGACCACAGCCCGTTTTAGAATGTTGTCAAACATTTTAAGAACTGGGTTGGTGTGATGGGCGCGTTGGCTTCCCGTGGAGAAGGTCGGGGTTTCGAATACTGGCAGAAACTAATGACTTTTCAAGTTGATACTGGTCGCTGCCTAGCCTGGTGCTTGGTATAACTAGGATATGGCAAGGACTAGCTCAATATCAGGACAATATGACTGAGTGGAATGTCAGGACATTGTGCTGGCAGCCTGGTCTCCTAGTGATACAACACTATAAAGTCTCAATGAGTGCACCCGTTGTTACAAGTCGGCACCCATCCCTATATGACTGAATGTTGCTAGGATATATAACCCCAACAAAACGTCACAGGCCATACACACAATATCCAGTACATGAGTTGTGTACATGCCTCATGATGGCACACATTACCTGCTTTCAAACCTTACTTGTCTGTACAGCTTACTCAAACCATTCAAGAAAGCACCCTCATATGCACATCTAGAGACTGACGTTGACTTTACGTTATACATAATATTAGACTAGTATTGTGAATGATATATGAAATTGCACCCATATATCATCTTGTGAATGATATATGAAATTGCACACTTATATCATATTGTGAATGGTATATGAAATTGCACACACATATCATATTGTGAATGATATATGAAATTGCACACATATATCATATTGTGAATGGTATATGAAATTGCACACTTATATCATATTGTGAATGATATATGAAATTGGACCTAACATAATCACATATAACCACAACCGACATACACTCATAAACCCACATCCAAGTTGATTTTTGTTTACGTGTATTTTTTACAGTGGTACCTCACTTCAAAGGACAACTCTGTATTTAGACCAATGTTGTCCTGACATAACAAGTGTGATTCCAGGCACAATCAAATGAAACCAAAGATGGTGTCTACATTGAAAAACTGTCTGGACATGGTCGGGGTTCACAAATCACAGGGAGTCGCTGAAGTACACCAATATTGTTTATCGAATACAAAAGCCTGTGGAATGTGAACATCACCCATTGTTTTCCTTAAAGCAGGATACACAGAGTCCAGTCGCATACAGTTTGCGTAGATGATAAGATCACCGGTATAATCATCCATATATATATATATATGGGTCGTTCTCAGAAGTTGTGTACCAATAGTGTGACATCAGTACCAGAAAATCAAAATGCTGCCAAAGTCCTATAAGCAAGTTTCCTCAATGTTTATGTCCTTTTGCATCTGAATAATTGAAAATAAACATATTCTGGCATGTTTAAGTAGGTCAAATGATGCTCACACCCAATAAATAGCAGTATAGCATGGAAACCAATCTGACTCCAAAATCAAATATTTTCCACACAAAACTTGACATTTTTAGGACATTTCACATGCCACTTGCTTTTTAAACAGTAGTAATAATAATTTGAAACCTCATTGCTATGGTTTTGTCTTATTTGTGAATATTAAAGAGAAAAGCAAGAAAATATTAGCAGAGTAACGGATTAGCAGAGTAACAAAGTGGAAACAAACAATTTTACACAAATGTTCGGCTCAAATTTCAATGTTTAGGGGCAATTTCAGGATTTATCTTTAATTATACCATAACTGGGTCCATGCATAGTGTCAAATGGTGAAAATAATTCCTGTACTGTATCTGTACTCAGTGTTTGATACAGAGTTTCATAGTATTTGCAAGTGGAAACGAAATGTTACGATGTTAATGACTCCAGAAAATGTTAACTATTTCATCATTTAATTTTTTTTTTAGAAATAAATGTCTTCAACTTAATGAAGACATTGTATATGACCATTTGAAGTGAAATGAGCTGTTGTTCAGAGGTTTTCATTAAGTTTGTGACACTTTATTTTCAATGCTGTTGACAATGTCACAAATTAGTGATGTAATTTTCTATGTATTTAGCTACATCCATCCCAATAAGATACATATTACACAATATTAACATTTACTTTTGATCTAAACTATCTCCCACATTATTTGGCTAACTGATGAAATCTAAATATTGACACTCCAATAAAGGGTTTCTTTGAAATATGCATTTCAAGTAGACTACCTCAAGTGGTACACAGCTTCTGAGAACGACCCATATAGTCAATAACAGATACCTTCAAATGTGCTTCTTCACATTTACACCATTACACCATCAAGCTAGGACATTAGGGGTTACACAATGCACAATACATTAAACCTTGTTTTCTAGTACAGAAACAGTAATTTTAGCATAGTTACAACTATACTAAGTACATATATATATATATATATATATATGAAGAGTTCAGGTGCAAAACCACATAAACACCAATCCAAAAGTAGAGATAAACATTGGAATCAAACCTGCAAAAATAAATTTTGTTATATTCCAATTTTTTTGTTCATTGATCCATACCCATGTGATCATATGAAAAGTGGAATTAGTGAGAATAAAACTTATTTTCATGTAAAGATCTGTTATTTCAACCAGATTATTTGATTGGCGTTTACATAGTTTTGCGCCTGAACTCTTCATATGTACTTGCATATACACATAAATACTTGAATATATATGCATGTACACAATGGGTCATTCTCTGAAACTGGGCACCACATATTTCATTTCCACTTTATGATGGTGATAATTAATTCTTTTTATTTGTTGGTAGCGAGTCAAATAAACATTGTTGCCTTCACTTGTTAACCATGGTAGAAATACTACATGTATTTAATCTATCCCACAAAATGTATCAAAAGTATGCTTGTATGATTCTATTCTAAATTGAAAATGTGAAAATTTACACATCAACACCATGCTTTACGCTACCTATTTTTCAACTTGTTTTCAACTTTTTTCTTGTGACAGATAATCTTGTTTGCTTATCTGTATCCAATCAAACCTTGTTTAAATTTGTTGTGTACGTCAAAATGATGTTCTGGATGTGTGTTTGATTTCTATGTAACACAAGTTATATTACCGTATTGCTCAATTTGTATCAGATCAAAATAAAAAAACTGACAAGAGATATTATTTGATGAATAAATACTTGATTTAAAACAACAAAAAAAGCTTTTCTTTTCAACTCTGACATATGCACAGCATGTAAACTTTATATGAACATTGATTCGGCTATTATTTGGAATCTATTTTAGTTTCCATGTTTCACTTTAGTCCCCAGTTTCGTAGAATGACGCTTGTACCTATCTACATGATTTAAGTAGTTTGAACCCATGAAACTGGCTCATTGCCTACATGTGTTTAGCTGTGCGTATTTTTCAGTGTGTCGGCTTTCGAGATTTAATGAAATTCAATCACGCTGATTAAGAGATTCTTTTTCCCGTAACAAACGACATGTAATGTTATATAACCTAGGTGTCTTCCAAAGTTGTCAACATGTTCATGGTTATACGTAGCATAGCCCAGGGACTAGGTATTAATAATGTTCTACTTTCATGGTTTAATAATTGTTGATATACCATAAACCACCACTACGTTCTGTGATAAAATGTTGATATGGACTATTTTGTCAGAATCGGAGGGTGGGGAATGGTGATAGTGGTGGGGTTCTGGAAAGTAGTACTCTTTATACAACAGAGACAAGTTCGAAAGCTTTGGATGACCCTTGACAAATTTATCAAATGAAATCTAAATCAAAAGAAAGCTCACAATATCAAATGGGGAAAATGTTTTTCCATAGCATTATGAATATATGAAGTGTGTATTCATGATACCTGAATGCAGGTTGCTGAATATTTCAGAAAACATTTTTTTCCCAAAATATTTATCTCAATCTACCCTCTCCCTCACACACTAATACTTGCAACTTCATGTAAATCCACGCAGATTTACCTTATTAATCCGTTTGAATTCCATGTTACCTTCTACAATTTTGTCATTCTATGTGTAATCGATTGCAGTACAAATGCATAGTAACACTCTCTGAATAACAAATAAATACCCATCAAAGAGACGTAGCAAATTGTTTGTACATATTCACAATTTCTGTTATTCAAAGTATAGCTATAACGGAGCATTACGTGTAACTCTCTAAGTTAATAATGCCTTCAAGGTATCATCATCATCATGCTGTCGGTCGTGATGCGACAAAGACTACTTTTATTACTTGACTGCCGCTCTCCATTTAGCTCTCTGCTGTGAGAGTGATGTCCATGAGTCGGTCTTAATGTCTCTCAGCTTCAGGTTTCTCTTGATGGTATCCTTGAACCGGAGACGAGGGCGCCCTCTCTTTCTGTAACCAGAAGACAGTTGAGAATAGAGGATCTGCTTTGGTAGCCTGTCTGATGACATCCTCATGAGGTGTCCAGTCCACCGGAGATTCTTTTTGATTAGAAGATCTTCCATAGAGGGCAGCCCCGTCTGTTCGAGTATTTCCTTATTTGTCACTTTGTCCTTCCAGGTTAGCCTCATGATTGAACGCAGATGTCGCATCATGAAGGCATGCAGCTTTTTCACCTGTCGTCTGTACACTGTCCAGGCCTCGGCTCCGTATAGTAGGGTGGATAGCACGATTGCACCGTAGATCTTGCCTTTGACCCGCAAGGTATAGACATCAATAAACATCAAAGCTGCATAGTCCTTTTGACACCAAAATACTTTCATAGATTTGATTCTACATTTCCAACTTAATTACGTACATTGTTGGATAGAAAGGAACAATGTGTCAATTTAATAGAACCTCTTACTGCTGAAGTACATTGTGGCAGCACGTCTAAATTAATTTGGAATGTTTTCACTTTAAATATTTCCAAAGTTATTCATGTATTACAAAGGTTAGTAGAAATTAAAGGAAAGTAGATTACAATGATTATAATGCTTATGAAGAGGTTTATCTTTGCAAAATGGCAGAAGCTCAACATTATTTGACTATGCAACTCTAATGATAAGCAATTGTACATTCATGTAGGATTAGGAAATATAATCAGTGGATGATCAGAGTAATTTGAAGTGGGTTCCATTCAAAAGCTGAGGTCCATTTGAATTCACACAACCCAGACATGAGGACTATTAGTATTATATTCGTTTAGAAGTATGTACAATTAATTTTTGTCCCTGTTCCACAAGTATTGAGTTATTTCACAACTTTCTGTGGAACTGTGCTTCCTAAGAGTGCAAGCACAATTTGACAACGCATAAAGTAAGCACCCTCGTAACCAAAGTAACACTCAGGCACTAACACTGTTTGGGGCTACTTTCGTATGTAGTCTACCGAGACTTTATCCCTAACCCTAACACTAAACAGTTAGTTGAATAGACAGGTCAAATCAGGTCCATTGTGGTCTTCGATGATCCCTATTTAACAAACATTTTTCGGGTTACGGTTCACTTGCTATCCGGACCGCACTTCGTCCACACCTCTCTCTATCTCCTCTCTGCTGGCCTTGCTCCTCCTTGACATGTCTGAAAAGAGTTCCAGGAGGGGGAGCCTGCCGGAATTTCACTTTCTACTCTTACTCTGTCCGTGTCTATGGCTCGCTGGTTGGTCACCATAGAGCAAATAGACATGGTCCTTTGACTCAACTCTCCTCATTTCTCTTTCCTAGACTCTACCCTTTCTATTTCTCCCAAGCATCCTTCTCCCCCTGACCAGGGGAGTTGTGTGCTTGGGTGGGGCCCTGTACCTTTACGCCTCTCTCACTTTGTTTTCGTTACTGGAACCACCGCTGCATCCATCTTTACCCGCCGTTCCTCGAAAACCTTGCTGCTGTCTGCTGGATACAAGTGCTCAACTACCGCCGGACCGAAGAGATTCGGGGCCGCCCCAACGCTTCGCCGTTACAATGTTGTAAAGATGTCCCCAGCTTCTACAACTGCCCCTACTGAAGATTAATCTTCAACCAAAGATTGGGCCGATTTATCGGAGCCTCTCTATAATGTTGCAGTTCTGCAACCAGTAACCGTTGTAAGGTTACAAACCACCCCAAGCAAACAAGTTATGGTTAGGATTGAAGTTCTGGTAGACCCCACATATGCTAAGTAGCTAGCACCCACTCTTTGAATTACATCATTCTTTGGAAGCAGTATCCGAAGAAGTCTTCACAGCTGATGCCACCTACATCGTTGACTGGGGCATTTGCAATGATGTCCTTCACCTCTTCATACTCGGATGTCCGCAACTTGGACTCGAGTTCATCCCGGGTCAGCTGGCCATCCATGTCAACGTCCAGCATCTTGATCATGTGTGTGCAGCTGCAGGATGAATGGAAATAGCAGGTTATGTGACTGAGCTGTTTTGAAGCAGGTTTTTTTTCTGATGGTCTATTTATGCTTCCCATAATGGTTCAGTCTAATGACTTGTTTTCACCACTAGACAGTAATAGTCTTGGTTCCCCTTGTTTTGTCACTTTCAGTTGTTGTGTAGCTATCTGCTGCATGCATTATTTCTCTGTTGTTTGTAAGCATTCTCCCACCTTTCCCTACCCTCTGTGAGTTTGTTTGTTCTACAATTGGTTAGTTGTTTGGTGACCTATAATTACTTTCCTTGACTGCCTGTATCATGTTTTGTTCGTGGTAATTAGTTTTGATTTAAGTTTAAAGCTGCATACTCCGATGAAGCATCACATTTTCAAAACCAATGCATAAAAGTTACTTCAAGCTAAAGTAAGGTAGATTATAGTGATCAATCTAATATATTTATCTCAGAAAATATCAGAAACTCAAAACCATCAAACTGTGCAACTTTAAGTCTAATGACTTGTTTTCGCCGCTAGACAGTAATAGCCTCATGGTTCCCCTTGCTTTATCACTTTTAGTTGTCGTGTAGCTATTGACTACATGCATTCTTTCTCTGTTTGTAAGCATTCTCCCACATCTCGCTACCATCTGTGAGTTTCTTTGTTCTGTAATTGATTAGTTGCTTGGTTACCTATAGTTACCTTCCTTGACTGCCTTCACCTTGCTGTGCTAGCAGTCATTAGTTCTGGATTTTAGTTTAACATTTACATCTTGCGTGTATCATGCCTAGCATGCATAGCCTTAGATAAAAGATTCACCCCATACTTGTAGTACAAGGGTGAATGACAACGTAGTCTAAATACTGTCGAAAATAGCTTTAGTATGGAACAGGAAGTAGAATGCCTGGCTCCAATATCAAATGGGTACTTATATCGGCACAGAGTTGGTGAAGTGGGAGAGAATGCAAAAAGACAATATGGCAGCGATAGAACGCCATCGATTTCACTTTTAAATTCTATTAAACTAGATGTTTTATTATATTTTTCAACTCAAAGGTAGTGGGGAAATATGAAGACATATACAAAGAATAAATGTTGCTTCTTAGATTGTGAATTTAGGCTCTCATTTCATTTCCCTACCTTTTCAACAGCTTTTATATAGGGTTGGTATTCACCCCTGTATACAAGTATGGGGTGAATCCTTTATGTAGTATAGCCTCTAATAGTTTGCTTGAATTATCAACATACTACTTTTTTTAAATCAGTTTTTTAGTTAGTCTAGCAGTGCATTTAGCTCCATTTTGAATTTGTTTGTATATGTTTCCTTTTTTCTGTCTTCTTTCTTCTAGTTCTACTCTCAGTGCATTCTTCAATATGACCTTTGCGACCTGAGGGTCTATGGGATGGCATTTGCCTAAGGCGAAGTAGATAGTGATCCATAACCCAGAGGCCTGTACTGATAGCAGCATATTTATGTACATATATACACAAACATATGCGTATATGTAGGTAGGTATCAACATAATAATGGAAATAATTATGCATATCTTTTGTTTTGAATACAACATAAATGTACTTACATTAGTATGGATCTTATTGAATGCAGTGCATCGACCAATTCCTCTAGGCTGTCAATTGTTCCACTGTTGTTTGTGTCACCTTTCTCCATTATGAGCTGTCAATAGAAAAGCAGAGATATGAATAAGAATATGGGAGATCTATGTAATATCCAAAAGGCTGGAAGCATAGAAAAATAGTTGCAGAATCCACTGGTTTTGATTTTTCGCAATAATATTTTTGTTTTATATACAGGGTGTGTGTGAGTCCATGAAAAGCTGGAAAGTCATAGAATTTGTCTAAAGATCCTTGAAAATCTTTGAAAATTGAAAATCCCAACAATATTTTTAAAAGCCTTTATTATTTGTTCATAATAAATGGCTGGGATGTTATGGGCAAGTGTTCTTTATTCATTAATCAGTGATGTTTTGTATTTAAAGTGACTTTTGTGGATTTATTATCCTGCCTCTTGATTATTATATTAAAACTAAACATATCTTCATTGTTATTTTGTATGCTTATTTACCGATCACATCTTACACAGTGTACTGCCTATGAATATGGCCATGTTTTGGGGTATTTTAATATAATAAAGGTCTTTAAAAAAGTCCTGTAATTTTGCAGTGAAAGTCATGGGAAGTCTTGGCATTTTATATGTCAAAATAGGGATGAACCCTCAAGAGGCCCTATATGAAGGTAAACTTTATAGCCTACTCTACTGTGTTTTTGTTTTGGTAATTATATTTATTCATCTGAATAATGTATATTTTCAGTGCTGCTACAACTGGTCTTCAAGCTATTTATTGTTGGTGCATTTATTTCCACTTTTTTTTATAAAAAAGATAATGAACTTGAGAAAAGTAATGGCTCCGTGCTTTTTTTTTAAGCGCAGCATTAACATCAGGGTAGCTTAGGTAAACAACCCAGTCTTGCATGATCGAACCCTGGTCGAGTCAAACCAATGAATTAGAAATTGATACTTGTCGCTCCCTGGCGAGGCATTATTAAGCAAAGGCAAGGACTGGTTGGCTCAGTGTCAGCATAGTGTGACTGCGGGGGATATCAGGTGGCCTGGTCTCCCAGTGGGACATCACCATAACGTCGCCATGAGTGTGCACTGTCACAAGTCGGTACCGGTCCTGATATGACCTTAGATGTTGCCAGGACGTAAATCTTCACCAACCAACCTTTGTGTTGAACCAAATATGCGCTGTTGAATTGCTAGTAGTTCCCCCATAGGTACACACCCAGAATAGTGTGTATTGATAGCAAAACAACAACAGTATTTAACATAGCCATGCCGTCACCTCTGCCAATTTGAATATCCACAGTGTCATCAAAAGCCATGCTCTCATACCATGTCTATGTGGTGTGGAAGGTTAAAAATCCCATGGGTTGGTAAAAGTGTAGGCTCGGGTTTTCTATCGACCGACAGTATAATAGTGAAGACAAGACTATTCAGACTTATCCATGATAGGCAGTATAAATCTTGAAGAAGAAAAAATTGTGGAACATCTGTATAAGTACATGAATTATATAGTAGTACTAGTACATAGTGGCAATCACTGACTCACTAAATGGAATTAGTTACCGGACCCATTAGCAAGCCAGGTCAGAGCAGCAGACTAGCTGGCCGTGATCCCAAACTAGTATTGATCTGTATCCTTACATCGGCAACCAGCAACACAACATTCACCACTACTATGCTCACACTATGTTTGGTAGGCTGCCAACTATATAAAAGATTCACCCGGTACTTGTAGTACACAGGTGAAGACCAGCCTTATATAAAAACGGTCGAAAAATCGGGCTAATGAAATGAGTCTTTATGAGAGCCTAACTTCACAATCTAAGAAGCAACATTTATTCTTTGTATATGTCTTCATGTTTACCCGCTACTTTTGAGTTGGAAAATATAATAAAACATATACTTTAATGCAATTTAAAAGTGAAATCGACGGCGTTCTCTGGCCACCATCTTGTCTTTTTGCATTCTCTCCCATTTCACCAACTCTATGCTGACATAAGTAACCATTTGACACTGGTGCCAGGCATTCTACTTCTTGTTCCATACTAAAGCTATTTTCGCCCGTATTTAGACTACGTTGTCTTTGACCCCTGTACTGGAAGTACGGGGTGAATCGTTTATCTAGCTGCCA
Organism: Branchipolynoe longqiensis; assembly: GCA_030323885.1. Lineage (NCBI taxonomy): Eukaryota > Metazoa > Annelida > Polychaeta > Phyllodocida > Polynoidae > Branchipolynoe > Branchipolynoe longqiensis. The sequence goes on along the minus strand of CM059186.1, from coordinate 9,425,322 downwards.
ACCTGCCAAATAGGTTTGCAGGGAATCGCGTATAGGGAGATGGCCAATCGATGCTACCTGGTCAGTGTACCTGCATTATAGGTGCATCTGCTGCAAAGCGCTGCTTAATAGGCATGTTGTGAGATTCTGGCTGAGCGTTGCTGATTAGGGGCTGGAGCTGCTACCCGGCATGCTTGCACAACCGGGTGTGGGGTGACTGTGTCCATCTAGCACTACCAACCACCACTATAGCCAACCATCTAGCACTATCATTATCAACCATTACTATAGCTCCTATACTTTCAGAGTCACTTTGAACCTATAAAGAGACAGGTACCGATGATTAACCTTGGGGTTGGCATGGTTATTACCATACACGCAGTGAAACAGTGCCAAGAACATGAACATACTATTCTACATTATAAAAAAAGACCACATCCTGTAGGTTTGTACCAGACAGGGTGGTCAGATGAATTGAAGATTGCCTCCCGTTTTGGTATGTCATGGGATTCACACCTCATGTTCGAACCCTGGCCGAGTCAAACCAATGACTTAAAAATTGTCACTACTTAACCTGGCACTCAACTTTACTAGGATAGGCCAAGGAGCAGTGGAATGAGGAAGACAAATTGTCTGCGATTGAAATTTCCCCTGGTTAATCAACTGATGTACCAACAACAACAAAAATGGCATAGCCTGGATAGAGCGGGTGAACCTGCTAGGTGGGGGTTGACGAGTCAGTATGTGGATACTACCTTCGCTATCTGTTTGTTTGTTTAGTGGAGTTTTACGGCCAGGCAACATCAAATGTCATATCAAGACGGGTACAGACTTGTGACAGTTCACTCTCATGATGACTTTATAGTGTTGCCCCACTGAGAAATCAGGCTGCCAACACCATGACCCGATATCCCACTCAGTCACATTATCCTGACTCTGAGCTAGCCAGTCCTTGCCCTATTCTATTAATGCCGAGTGCCAAGCTAGGAAGCGACAAGAATACATTTTTAAGTCATTGGTTTGACTCGACGAGGGTTCGGGCCCATAAACCCTTAGGGTCAGATCCCCCAATCTTCCAAAACAGGAGATGGACGCTCAACTCATTCGGCCATCCCATCTGTTCCCTTCGCTATTTTAATACTGCCTTATTCAGCAGTATAAGGTAACCCCCTTTCTGTACATGCAGGCAATGCCACCTGCCCTTTGAGTGTAGTAACCCGTTTTTAAAGCCCCAGTCAGACCTCACCGGATTGAGGAAACGGCCAGAAACCGGACACTGTTTGGTGAAATACAGCAATGTACAGTTTATATACGGTACCCATCCGGTGTGTCCGGTGGTGTCCGGTACAAGTTTTGAACATGCACAAAACTTGTACCAGACACCACCGGACTGACGTGTATGGTTGGTGCCCAGTCTAAGTCAGTTTAGTCCGTTTTGTCTGTTTCATGTCTGGTACCCATCCGTTATGTCTCCGGTTTGCTTCCTGCCAAGTCCGTTGACTGTGGGTTTTTTGTTGTTTTTTTGTTGTTTTTTTAATTGCGGGAATTCGGTCAGTATATGTTTTCTGCGCATCCGTGAACAATCTGTTACGTCGGTTTGACATACGGTTTTCGTCCGGTTATCGTCCGGTGGCTATTTATTAATGTACGTTCCTTGTCCATTTAGCATTCATTTCATCCGGTACATTTCGGTATATGTTGGTACATTTTGACACGGGACACCAACGGACTAGACAATTCTTTGTCCGGTGGTGTCCGGTACTCAGTCCGGAAAGGTCTGACTAGGCCTTTAGCAACTTACATCTAAGTAGCTGGAGGGGAATTGACTGCCGAAGACCTTCGTCAATAGAACTTGCAATTCTTCTACAGACACGGCGTCATCTTTGTTCTTATCAAGCTGTGCGAATGCATTGCTCAGCACCTGGTTGATGTCGTCCTTGCCCTCTCCCATGGCGATTGTTGGTGGGCTTTAGTGACGCTGGTCGTTACTGCAATGTGAATGGGGAGAGGTCATTGAGTGCGGCTGTCAGCCCGACATGAGTCCAAAGCCATAAGGCCAAATACAAAAGTATATTGGTGATCGCCCCGCCGTGTCTGAAAAATCCCCCCCCCCTGATTTCATTTTTTTAAGCTGTTAAAAATGTTGGGCTAGCAGCGATTTAAATTTCAAACGTTTTATGAGTATATGTTTTGACAGCGGTAAACACCGTACCACCATGTACATGCACTGACATTGATGTTTATGTAATTCCATTGAAATCATGTTAAAAAAAATACAGAAAAATATATTAAATTACATTAAATTAAAAATCACTCGCCCGACCATGATTTGAATGATCAAAAGGACGATCACCAATTTCTTTTTGTGTTGGCCTTAGACTGCCGGCGACCAGCGCGTATTTGTGAATTGTGCAGTGCTGCCAGGGTATAAAGGCGCGTCCGGGAACCCGTTCAAGCCACGGGTCCGGGAACCAGTTCAAGACGAGTGTCTGGGAATCAGTTCAAGAGGCGTGCCCAGAACGAGGCTAGCGCCAATAGTCGTGTTGGTTTAAGCGGAAAGATTGTGATGAAACAATAATGCTATGCATTTACATTAAAGCAAGTATGATTGGCGCGGTGTACACAATTACCCCAATGATAAGTGTGCACATTTTTCTATATATCTATCTATCTATCTATCTATATATCTATATATATATATATTTGGGAGTTCGAATCCCAGCCTAGTTAAATGAATGACTTACATAATTGATACTTGTCGGTACCTAGCCTGGTGCTCCGCATTATTAGGATACTGGTAAGGTCAGCATCAGGATAACGTGATCGAGTGGGATATCGGGTCATGGTGCTGGTGGCCTGATTTCACAGTGGGGCAGCACTATATAGTCACCATGAGTGCACACTGTCACAAGTCGGTACCCGTCCCGATATGACAATAGATGTTGCTAGGATGTAAAACCCCAACAAACAAACATTTAGGCGTAGGTAATGCTTCTAATTCCCGACAAAGGATCCCCATGCTATAAATGACCCATTGCACGGAATAGTAACATAGCACACACAGACACACATATATAAAACACACCAACACTTGATGAGAGCCAATACATCAACTACATTTGGGTCTACCGAAACTGCTTGCTCAACCTCACTATGTATAGTAATGAGATCAACAAATAACTAAGCCTTCAGTTTAAAACCCTGTACTACCGTAGACATTAGCCTATAACTTACTGTGTTATATGCAACCGGCTGGATCTGTTGGAGTGCTGCTATAGACGCTGTTAGAGTGTAGAGTCTAGAGTCTAGAGTGTAGAGTGTCTCGGTGTGGGGTCTGGCGGGTGCCTGGGCGGGTCTCAGACTGCAGCAGTCAGTGATGAGGCGCAGTGTTATGTCTGTCTGATAGGGTTTCCCCGCCCGAGTATATATATAGAAGCAGCCTTCCCATTGGCTGAGGCGAAATGCTATGTTAGGGGGTGACGTCATTGCACCCTTCCGGCACCGGCTGTTGTTGTTGTCGTCTGCCGGTGATGTCATTCAGCTAATCCCGGATATGTCCTACCTTTGTGGGGGTTGGGGTGGGTTGGGGTGGTGGGTGTGGAGGTGGGCGAAGGGGTTGTTGATGACGTCAGAGGATACCCTACCTGAATCAAGGTGTTGATCGCCGCCTAAGCAGTTCTGAGCATATATCGGTTCCACCCGATTCTACAACATACAGATGGTGTGTATGTATGTATGTATGTATGTATACATACGTATGTGTGTATGTCTGTGTGTCAGTGAGTGTACAGGCTGTGTCTTTGAGCATGTGTGGTAAAATTCCATCTGCATAGCATTTACAATTTCAGAGTTTGTCCTTGCCGCGAACTGGGTGTGGTTGCGGAATTGGTAGAGCGTGGGCCTCGCGTGCGGGAGATCGGGAGTTTGGTTCCCAGTTGAGTCAAACTGATGACTGATCAAATTTATGCTTGTCGCTTCGTAACCTGGTGCTTGGCATTAATAGGATAGGGCAAGGGCTGGTTAACTCAGTGTCAGGATAATGTGAGTGAGTGGGGTTTCAGGTCATGGTGCCAGCGGCCTGATTTCCCAGCAGTGCAGCACTATAAAATCGCTATGCATGTGCACTGTAACAAGTCGGTACCCATCCTGATATGATCTTAGATGTTGCTTGGATGTAAAACTCCAACAACCAATCAACCTTGCAGCATGACCTGCAAATGCATGAACCGTGACCTGGATTGAACTTACACACCCAAAAGTGCATTAAAAATGCAGGCTAACATTTCAGTCAATGTTCATGTGTAGGCTCTATTTAGATTTTAAGGAAGGGGTTTCACCGCTAAAATAGCAAGCCAATGATGCTGGGACTGGCAGGTAGCTTCTTGGGAAACTCCATGTTGACCAATTGGATCGTTGAGAAATGGAACATTGCGTAATATTGAACATTTATTTCACTCAATTGTTCATATGCAGGCTATATTTAGATTTTGAGGAAGGGATTGCACAACTAATGCTAGTCGCACCTGATGCTGTGACTAGCAGGTAGCAGTTTCTTGGTGAAGTCGATGTTGACTCATTGAATCACCGAAGCAATGGAATATTCCCTAATGGTGTCCTGTGCCTAGAGACTCATTGGGATAGCCCTGAGGTAGTCATGGAAATGGTGGTATCTTGGTCTATAAATGGATATCCGCTTCTAACTTTCCACTCACAAGAAGGAGGCGATATATATCATTAATGGCATTTGTGGATTTAACACCAACATAATAATTTAATGGAAATGTTGATATTATGCCGTGGAATCGGGTGGTTAAAGTTAGATTATCTGATGCTGTTGAATTGTTGTAATTTGTTTAGATAAATATGTTAGGTGGATTGTTATAATTTACTCTACTCTACTTTACTAAACCAGTGGTCCACAACTGGTTTATCAAAGGCTGTGGGATGTGATGTCCTGTCTATGGGGAAGTGCACATCAAAGACCCCTTGCTGCTTATCAGAAAGAGCAGCCTATGTGGTGGCAGAGGGTTTCATCCAAAGAAATATGTCAGATGATAAAAATCAATGTGCTCTAGAGGCATTCTTAAATAAAACAGTCTTTCCTTTAACATAACATTTATTTTAAATAGCTAACTTTTTTGTTACATCAGCAACTATCCCCTATATCTAAGATGATCAACTAGGTCAAAAGTGTGCTATGTTATAAGAAGTGTTACGTCAACAATTACACAGACGTAATATCTACAATAATTAGTTCTTCCAGTGTTGTGTTCTCTGGAGGGAGGGATGGGGAGGAAGGGCGGGGGTCTGTTCCACATCCGGGTCAACTCGGGGTCACCGCGGGCGGGTAGAGAAACACCGCCAGGCGGAGCTCCTTTCATGGAGTTACTCTAAGGTGATAGACGAGATCACCGTTCCGAGTGCGCATGCGCTGAAAGCTGCGCTGGCAGCAAAGCAAAGGCATACAGCCATTGAGTTTACCGATACGCGTAGGGCAAAACTTCCATTTTATTCAAAATTAATAGAAGTACATAACAATTTGGTGTAAACATGTATGCACACATGCAATATAATGATCTGATGAATATAACTAAGACAAAACTAGCCATAGTTAAACATTTTGAGCTAAGAAACATACAACATTCCACACAAAACAATCAGTCACTTTAAGGCTGATATCCATATCACTATTATTAATCCTTGTTCTAAATATTAAAATGCCAAATGTGTCAACAGACACTTGTTTCAGAGAAATATATAACCAATATATGATTAACCCTACTAATTTTCTAGTTCTACATATGTCATTAACCATAAGATATAAATAAAAACATGATTAAAATAAGTAAAACTGACTCTGACTATGGCTCTAACACTAGTCTGAGTGCCTAGATTTCTCTAAATCTAAATGCACATGGCATAAGATGTCCTGATTATATGGATGTAGATGCAATGCTGGATAAAAGATTAATATATTTAATTTTTTTTTTTTTAAGTTGGTATTCTATATACCAAACAAGAGCTGAGATGAGCTGAAACTAGCACATTTCATAGCTGCACCCAGTGTATTAGCATGTGCCATGTGCTTCTCGTGGTTTGTTTTTCTTCCACGCATCCCACAATGCACCGCGCTGCTGGAATGGTGATGTCGTCCATTGTGATGGTAATCAGGGCATGAGGGCCTAGCCACTACTGGATGTCGCTTTGGTTGAGCTCTCATCACTTTTGGATTAGTTATCGCGAGACCAGCACATCATTAGTGTGAGACGAGCACATCATGACGTGAGACCAGGAAATCATGATGCAAGACCAGGACATCATGAATCGAGACCAGCACATCATGATACGAGACCATGACATCATGAATCGAGACCAGCACATCATGATACGAGACCATGACGTTATGATGCGAGACCAGCACATCATGATGCAAGACCAGCACATCATGACATGAGACCAGCACATCATGATGCGAGATCAGCATTGCAAAAAGTCCCGTTTTAAACAGGGTAGCCTTTCAAACTGCAACACCGGCCTCGGCCCGCGGCGCGGCAGGACTGGCTCCCCCTCCTCCCCCCTCCCCCCTCCCCGTGGCTCCTGTAATAGCATAATTTTATAGTTTTTGGAGTATAGCTCTGTGGGTTGTAGCAAATGCGCCACAGTTTCCCACTAGGTGGCGACACCATTGCCTTACCGAGCAATGGTCGGCGTATTGTCTGATAAGCCTACTAGATCTGCTACCCCATCCCCACCCCGACCCCACCGCAGCTAGGATATCTTGGAGTATCAAAAGCAGATGTGCCTAATCGCCATGGAACATTTGCAGTGTGATTATGTTTACACGTGACTATGTAATCATCCAATCAGTGACATGGATGCTATGGGGCGACCTCGTGTTACATCATTGACACTTATTTGTAATGCGACCGTTATCTATCGGCTATGGTTGGGTCACCCATTGACGAGAATTAGCAATGTGACAGTTATCTAGCGTCTTTGTTCCAGTCACACCGTGACACTGACAGGTGAGCGGCGAGAGAGATGGCGGTGCTGCCACCTTGCGGAGACTAGTAGCAGGATGCTGTTTAACTCTCGGAGTAGACACTAGAGGGCAGCACGGGTGGTAGGACACGCCGCCGTTCTCCAGCTAAACCCTGTTCTAAGGGTGCATGCAGTTCTGAGCTGTGCAGTTGGTCTCGGCCACACCTCACAATGTATGTGGGATGGAGAACTAGCTGTTTATTAATCCCTGTACAGAAAAACTTGGAACCAACTTTAAATGGTCCATTTAGGGAGGTGGTCTGTTTAGGGAGTTGTTTTATAATTTCAATAATATTCTATGGGCGATCCTTTGGGACCCGGTGTTGCAGTTTCTGCTCCCTGTCAGTTTCAAACGTGCGCATCGCTTCTGTGCATGCGTCAAAATCTAACAGCATCGTCAATAACCTTATAAATTTAATATAATGTTTTTGGTAAAGATGTTTTCTATATGTGTACCAAGCGATTTGTTTCTAGGTGGTCTGCTTTTAGAGATATTTCACTTTTCCTGTATTTTCTGTATGAAGATTGCTCACGACCATTGACAATGCTTGAGTTTGACGGTATGCGCAGTGCAAAACATTACTTTTATTCAAAATTAATAGAAATCAAGAACCCTAACCTTATAAATTTAATATAATCTTTTTCGTAAAGATGTTTTCTATATGTGTACCAAGCGATTTGTTAATAGGTGGTGTGGTTTTAGAGATATTTCACTGTTTCTGTATTTTCTGTATGAAGATTGCTCACGACCATTGACAATGCCTTGAGTTTGAGTCTATGCGCATGGCTGAAACTGACAGGGAGCTGAAACTGCGACACCGGACCAGACCGGATAGCCAAATGAGTTAGAGCGTCCGTCTCCCGTGTTGGTAGATCTTGGGGGTCGTGGGTTCGAACCCTGGTCGAGTCAAACCAATGACTTAAAGATTGATACTTGTCCCTTCCTAGCCTGGTGCTCGGCATTATTAGGATAGGACAAGGACTGGTTGGCTCAGTGTCAGGATAATGTGACTGAGTGGGATATTGGGTTGGGGTCGGCGGCCTGGTTTCCCAGTGGGACAGCACTACAAAGTCACCATGAGTACGCACTGTCACAAGTCAGTACCCATCCTGATATGACCTAAGTTTTTGATAGGATGTAAAACAACAAACAAACAAACAAAAAACGTTTGGGACCCAAATAAAGCACTCGATATAGGGGAGTGGTCGATCTGTGGAGGTGGTCGGTTATAGAGGTTTTACTGTATTAGGAGAGAGCTAAATGGAGAGCGGCAGTCAAGTAATGAAAGCAGTCTTTGTCCCACCGCGACCGACAGCATGATGATGATGACTGTATTAGGTCCGGATCCTGATGAATGTTCCGAAATACAACAAATATCATGACGAATGTACAGGCGAGCAGCACAGTATGCGTGTTTGTTTTCATTCCTTTGTAGTGGAATTGCTTTCTGCTATTAGTATTAAATTAGGAATTTATTACAATATTATCTTATAGAGCTTCACTAGCGGGATGTCTATAGTAAATGATAATAGGCTGTCGACGTAAATATTTCCTGCGTGGACTTCACGCGATGGCATACATGTGGAGAAGCTTTGGTATGGTAGTGTAAGCCTACTACTAGTACTACTAGTAGGCTGCACTGACCTCTCCTGCAAGAAGCCACACAGACAGGTAGGAATGGGTATATGGTGGTGGCATAAGGGAGCCTAGGTAGTGTAATGGTTAGCACACTGGCCCAGAACGCAAGAGGTGTGGGTTCGATTCCCGCTCTAAGCTCAATATTTCCCATTGTCATCACCCCCCCCCCCCATGACACTGGTTCCATGACCAGGACCCTGTACAAGCTATGCACTGTATGGTAGTTAAGCCTATCCTCGCGTGTATATGTATATGTATTGCCTGTATGTATGTACTTGCATGCATTAAACGACTATTTAAAAGACTTACAATTCCAGAGAGACGAGTGTCGTAGTCTGCACTAACGTCTCAGGCAAGGAGCCGCAAAGACAAGTAGGCGTGGGTAGGGTGGTGACATCAGGGAGCCTAGGTGGTGTAATGGTTATGACACTGCCCTGGAATGCAAGAGATGTGGGTTTGATTCCCGCTCTAGGCGCGATATTTTCCATTTTCATCACCCCCACGACAATTGTTTAAAGCTGCATAGTCGAATAGTTTGTGGTTTTGCCATTACTTTTTTTATGCCAATATATTAAGTTGATAATTATAATCTACATTAAGTCAGGCGCAAAACCATGTAAGTGCCAATCCAAAAATGTAGTTAAAATCACAAATTGTTCCCTGAAAATAATTATAATTCTCACTAATTCCACTTTTTGACGGTTTGATTCCAATGTTTATCCCCATTTTTGGATTGGCCTTTACGTGGTTTTGTGCCTGAACTCTTCTTTGAGATTAACTTTGGGGGTATTTCTAGTCAAAACACGTTAATTTAATGTGTGTATTGCTATAGAAATGCCGACCATCACAATGCTTCACCACAGGCACTCCCGCAGACCAGGGCTGCTGATTTTGTTTGTTGTTTTACGTCCTAGCAACATCTAAGGTCATATCGGGACGGCTACCGACTTGTGACAGTGCGCACTCATGGTGACTTTATAGTGCTGCCCCACTGGGAGACCAGGCCACCAGCACCATGACCTGATATCCCACTCAGTCACATTGTCCTGACACTGAGCACACCAGTTCTTGCCCTATCCTAATAATGCCAAGCGCCTGGCTAGGAAGTGACAAGTATCAATTTTTACGTCATTGGTTTGACTCGACCAGGGTTCGAACCAAACGACCCCATGGTCTACCAACACGGGAGATGGACGTTCTAACTCATTCGGCCATTCCGTCTGGTAATTTAATGTTTGTATTGCTATGGAAATACTGAGCATCACAATGCTTCACCACAGGTACTCCGGCAGACCAGGTTCCGTGATAGGGCTGCTGATTTTGTTTGTTTGTTTGTTGTTTTGCATCCTAGCAACATCTAAGTTTATATCAGGATAGGTACCGACTTGTGACAGTGCGCACTCATGACAAATTTATAGTGCTGCCCCACTGGGAAACCAGGCCACCAGCACCATGACCTGATATCCCACTCAGTCACATTATTCTGACACTGAGACACCCAGTCCTTGCCCTATGCTATTAATGCCGAGCGCCAGGCTAGGAAGCGACAAGTATCAATTTTAAGTCATCAGTTTAACTCGACCATGATTCAAACCCATGAACTCATGGGTTCGGATCTCCCGATCTCCCAAAACAGGAGACAGACCCTCTACTCATTCGGCCACCCCGTCTGGTCTAAACTGTAAAATATATAGTTCAAATGCTTGTTTATCATAACCCCGCTATTTATGAAATTATGTTGACTAATACACTTTAAAAATCGAATTAAGAGCTTTCGGTGGCTGTCATCTTGTTTTGTTTGCACTCACCACCAATTTGTAAATTTTACACCAATATAGATAAATACTGTGCATTGGGACCATATCGTTCACCCTTTCTCTGGGTTGGAGTGAATCTTTTATATAGGCTTCAACAATGACAGGCTCTGTTAAATTCTATTAAATTGCTTAAATAGTCCCCTTAGGCAGCAACAAGTTTTGCTCCAGTATTTAATTTGTTTTTATACGATTAAATCTATTTTTATTTAGAAAGGTTTACGCTTTCATCGGATTTGCAGCTTTAAGATCACGTTCACATTTTAAAGGGATCCCCTCCCTGTTTTTTTGTTTAAAAAAACTTAGATCCATTTTTTGATATTTTCTAATCTTCTTCCCCACCATTTTTTTCTCCCAAGTAGCTTTATTCCACTTAATGACAATGTGTCCGTGAATAATGCACTGGTGTTCCTGCCTTAATGACCAAATGCTGCAACACTAAAAAAACAAAAAAGACGGGGCGTGATGGCCTAATCAGTAGAGCGCGGGCCTCACGTGCGGAAGGTCGGGAGTTCTGTTCCCGGTCGAGTCAAACCAAGGACCTAAACATTGATACTTGTTGCTTCCTAGCCATGCGCTAGGCATTATTAGAATAGGAAAAGGACTGATTGGCTTAGTGTCAGGCTAATGTGACTGTGGTAAAACAGGTCATGGTGCTGGTGGCCTGATATCTCAGTGGGGCAGCATTATAAATTCACCATGAGTGCGCACTGTCATGAGTCAGTACCCCTCCTGATATGACCTTAGATGTTGTCAGGACATGAAGCTCCAATAATCAACCAACCACTAAACACATTTTTAATTCACAAGACAAGATAGGATGGACAGCTTTTCATGATTAAATTCTACGTAAGCTCCACGGGTGGATAGTAGCACTGCTGGTCTATAAAGTATAAGTATAACCTGACCAGACGGGGTGGCCGCATGAGTAGAGCGTCCGTTTCCTGTTTTGGGAGATCGGGAGATCCGAACCCATGAGTTTGTGGGTTTGAATCCTGGTTGAGTCAAACCAATGACTTAAAAATTGATACTTGTCGCTTCCTAGCCTGGCGCTCGGCATTATTGGGATAGGGCAAGGACTGGTTGGCTCGGTGTCAGGATAATGTTACTCAGTGGGATATCAGGCCATGGTGCTGGTGGCCTGGTGTCCCAGTGGGGCAGCACTATAAAAGTCGCCATGAGTGCGCACTGTCACAAGTCGGTACCCATCCTGATATGACCTTAGATGTTGCTAGGACGTAAAACAACAATCAAACAACAAACTATACGTATAACGTGACTGGTTTGAACCAGGGTTTACGAAGTTAGCTCGGTAACTAGGGCTACTTATTTGTAAGTGACTTGGATACTTGTTAATTGCATTTGGTTGCTAGATACAGATGGCTACGTCTGAGGCTGGGTTGTCATGTTGCGAATTATTTATGTTACTATGTAACATACACAATACAGATGGACAATTACAACAACATCTAGAAAACAGTACGTGTGCCCGTACACACACAAGAAAGAGGTAAAGGTATGTCGATCGGGAGGTGGGAGGTGGTATTGGGGATAGGTGTGGGGTGGGGGTATGGGCGGGTGGGGGTGAGGATGGAGGTGAGGGTGGGGGTGGGGGTAGGGAAAGGTATGTGAGTGGGGGGGTGGGAGGTGGTGTTGGGGATAGGTGGGGGGGGGTGGGGGTAGGGCGGGTGGTGTGGTGAGGATGGAGGTGACGGTGGGGGTAGGGAAAGGTATGTGAGTGGGGGGTGGGAGGTGGTGTTGGTGGTAGGTGTGGGGTGGGGGTATGGGCGGGTGGGGGAGAGGATGGAGGTGGGGGTGGGGTGGGGAAAGGTATGTGAGTGGGGGGTGGGAGGTGGTGTTGGTGGTAGGTGTGGGGTGGGGGTATGGGCGGGTGGGGGTGGGGGGGTGGGGTAAGGACGAGGTGTGGTGGGGGTAGGGTGGGGGTTGGGGTGGTTGGATGGGGCAGAGATCAAAAGTGAGGGAAAGATTTAGTAAGGGGCATGAGGGTGGTATATGTGCATGTCTACATGTATGTGTCAGCACTAAAAAGCAACATGGGTACACCCCCAGAACGAGCGGCGGCGCCGGCAAGGGGAGGGGAGGGGAAATGGAAGGGGTGCAGGAAGAAGAAAAGAAACTTGTTTCCTTTGCCACTAATAAAGTTCTAGAGTAGTTACTGGTTCGGGTCACGCACTGGATTTCTGGTTTCTTTCATTATTTCGATTAATTCACAGATAAAAGAACAGTGGACACGCAATAAATAAACCAAACCGGCGGTGGTGGCTGAAGGGTGAGGGACGGTGTGTGGTGAAGGTATTGTGGGGGTGGGTCGAGGAAATTGGGGGGTTAAAGAACAAACAAAAAAGGGTTCACATACGAGGAGAAAGGGGCCGAGAAGGAAATGACTTCGCTTTTAAAAAAAAAAAAAAAATTTAAAACTACACCAAGACTCATAAACTGTTGCATTTTACGTGAAATTATGCGTTAAATTGAACGCGTGAAAACTAATGAACTCCAGGGCAACCAAAAAAATGTAAAGGGTGCACAGGGTGAGGGGGTGGACTGAGGTTACGGATGTAGTTACCATTCAGAGCTTGTTTTGTTTGAACGGCATAAACACTCTATACCAGTACTAATCAGGGAGAGCGGTACAAAGTGCCCTTCTCTTTGTTTTAAAGGGTAAAGTGCACAGGACTGAATATAATACATTATATACAGTGATAGATGGTTGGTTGGCTGTTGTTGTTTTACATCCTAGCAACATCTAAAGGCTCGGTCACATACACGTTAGTGGACGTAGTTGAACGTCGTGGAGGTTAACATAGTTGATCATAGTTAAACGTAGTTGAACATACCGGCAGCCCTACTTCTCCGTCATGCTAACTTGGTAATAACGTGGGTGGGCCATGAGTTCCGATTTAATCTTTGGACATGTTCAAAAGAGTGCTATGTTAGAGGCTGAATTTGCATCCGTGACGCTAACATACTCTAGCATATTCTAGCATACTCTAGCATACTCTAGCCTGCTCTAGCCTGCTCTAGCATACTCTAGTGCACTTGGATGAAGCCCTGGTCACATAGCCGTTATTGGACTAGGCGAAGGTAGTGGAGGCTCACCTAGTTGAACGTAGTTTAATGTAGTTGAACGTAGTTGAACGTAGTTGCACGTAGTTGAATGTAATTGAACGTACCGGCATCCATACCGTAATGTATTTGTCTGTACCGTAACGTATATATCTGTACCAAAACCTACCGTAAGGGCAAGGACTGGTTAGCTCAGTGTCAGGATAATGTGACTGAGTGGGACATCGGTTCATGGTACTGGTGGCCTGATTTCTCCAGTGGGACAGTACTATAAAGTCAAAAGTCGGGACCCATCCTGATATGACCTTAGATGTTGCCAAGACTTAAAACTCCCAACGACCAACCAACCAATCAACCCTGGGACCAGTCAGTCAGTATGAGCCGGATCTCACGATATTGGAATATTGGATGGTGAATGGAGAGGTGAGTGGGAGGTCATGGTGGGGGGGGGGTGGTGAGGGAGGAGAGGTGGGGCGTCGGCGCCTCATTGCCCAGTGTACATGCATACAGTCCGTGTGTTTTGTTTTTGGGGAGTTTTCAGTCGCATTGGTGCATTGAAGGCTGCAAATCTGCAGCACTGAATGGGCACTGCTGAAAGCGGGGGTGGGGTGGGGGGGGGGTGGAGGAAGGAAAAAGGCAGCCTAAGAGCCCAACCACAGTCCTCTGAGAGGGCCGGGGGAGGCTGGGTGGTTGGTGTAGTTTTACACCCCAGTAAGACCCTAGGCCATACCAGGACGTGCACCGACTTGTGACAGCGCGCACTCATGGCGACTTTATCCCGTGCTGCCCCACTGGGAAATCACGCTGCTGGCACCATGATCTGATGTCCCTCACAGTCACATTATCCTGACATTGTGTGCCCAGTCCCTGTCCTGACCTCATACTACCAAGCACCAAGCAGCAACAGGTACCTATTTTATAAGTCACTGGTTTGACTCGACCAGAATCCAAACTTCAGTCCCTCCAGATTCACCGGTATGCACAGTAAGACCGGCCAAGGCCAGAGGAAGAAGTGAAGTGAGGATGGGATTAGTTAGTCCGTGCGTGCTGACGTGTTTCCCGGCGATACACACACCCCCACCCCCACCCCCGCCCACACCCCACCCCCTCACACATATATAAGCTGCACCCTGTACAATATCACAATTCCCACACTTTTGACTGCCGGTTTCCCTCGGTTGTTTGCTGGGCTGGGGTTTTTCTATTTCAGGTTCACACGGACAAGGTGGACACTGTGCACAGGGTTAAGACAATGTCGATCTGGGCCCGTATGCATGGAGCCGGGGTAGCGCCCTACCTCTGGGGGTAGTTGGGATTTCCGGGATAGCGGCGAAATGTTGCTATGCATGGGCCGGGGGTAGGGATACCTCTGGGTATAAAAGTCGGGTAAGCTACCCCCGTTACATAGCTGGTATAAGGGCTGGGGTAGGCCCTGAATCAAAATGGAGGTCTTCATATATCGACGCTTTATGGAGAGAGGCCATTTAGCCAGGAACCGTATTTTCCGTGATAGGACTAATCCATTTGAGAAATTTGATGATCTTGAGCTTTTTAAGAAGTTCCGATTCCGAAGGCACGACATTTTGACACTCACCGATACGTTGACAGACGCAATCGAGCATCCAAACCGACAGGGATCGCTTCCGCCATTGCTGCAGGTACGTGTTTACAACGCACCTCGTAATTTCGTGCTGTTTTCCTTTAATGTTGATGACATTCATTACGGACGTAAGTCTTACGTGTTTACAGCTTATTCTATATGTCCTTCCTCTCCCTCTACCTACTATTTTGACCTTTCAAGTGGTCGAGACGTAGTTATGATGCCGCCGCATGTGCACATTGACACTAGAGTTCCCATGGATTGGACATAAAGGGTGTCACTGTCACTGTGCTGTGATTGTCTATTTCCAAACTTTTGCTGTCAGTGAAACAGCATCCTATGGATAGAGATTTATGAGACCTTCAAAATCTTGGCGAAATACCATTTTCTAGCTGTAGATCGACCAAGTTAGAGGTGTTTTAGCTTGCTGAAATGGCCGTCTCTTCTACACTAAACAACCCGAAATTTGTAACCCTTTTCCTTACAGAGGTGTCAGGGCATGCAAGTTGTTCTCTTCGGCATTGTATGTAACATCGTTGACAGTTTAGGCCACTAAATAATGGATCAATATGTCAATATTTTACTATTGTGCTAGACTCAATTTGTTCGAATTTGATACTATTATTACGCTGCTGTGTAGCAACATACACATCTAATTTTTGCTAATTAGGTGACACCTATTGTCTGGCCCGCTTGCAACAATTACCAGTATGTAGCAAAACATTGTCTACTTTCTCATGCCACCTACATTTTCTAAGACTTATTTAATGTTTGCCACACTTGCACTGCAGGTTATGATCGCACTGCGCTTTTACGCCAGTGGTAGCTTCCAAGATGTGTGTGGGGAGTTGGTGGGCGTGGATCAGTCGACGGTATCACGCACTGTTTCACGAGTTACGGATGCACTCGCCCACCAACTGCAACAGTCGGTGAACCTGCCAACGCAGGAGGCTGCTGACCGTACGAAGGTGAAAATATTCAACACCCATGGATTCCCCAATGTCTTCGGCTGTATCGACGGCACCCATATCAGGATACAGGCCCCCAACGAGTTTGAGCATGAATTCGTTAACCGCAAACACTATCACTCATTGAACATCCAGGTAAATATTACTAAGTAAAAAAATTGCCTATACTGTTATGTTTACAAGGACAAGTTAATTTACACAAGTGAATTTACACTGTTACTTGGTATACAGGGGTATTTGCCTAGCGTTATCACAAAAAAAATTCCTGTCTCAATTCCTCGCCAACCTAGCTGACACTATATACCTATCAACTATTCACACCTATGCTATGTGTTTGTAAAACACACTTTACGCCATTCAGCACTGTACTTTCAGTGGCCTACTGTAAAAAATTCCTACTATTATCTTCCCCATCGATGCAGAACTACGATGCACACCCCACTTCCAACATAGGCTTTTCTAGACTTACATATACGCTACATTTAGGGTCTCTTACCGTGAGGTGAATTTCTTGTTGGCTTTATAATCCATATTGGAAATGTGTGGAATGACCTCAAATCTGTATTGATATTGTTGGTTGTTGTGTGCTTCTAAATATGTTGGATAATGTAAATTTAAAGATTTTTTTTTATAGTGGATTAGACTTTACTTGGTGCCCTTTTTACGGTTTTTGCAAATAAAAATAACACCCTCTATATTTACAGCACGCAACTCCTTGTGTTCACTTTTGGTAACTAACTGTTTCCTGTTTCTTCTTGCAGGTGATCTGTGACGGTGATTTAAAGTTCATTGATTGTATTGTAAAATGGCCGGGCAGCGTTCATGACGCGCGTATCCTGCGCCAGTCTGATCTGTTTGTGGCGTTCGAGAGCGAGGACAAACCAGTCAAGGGTGTACTGCTTGGGGACAGTGGGTACATGCTGCGTGACTGGCTTTTCACCCCCTTCCTCACCCCAAACACACCACAGCAGAGAGCATACAACCAGCACCATAAGTCGGCGAGGTCGCTGGTTGAAAGGTCCATAGGGATACTCAAAAGACGATGGGATTGTCTGCGTCGGCTGCGCCTTCAACCTGTCAAGGCGTGCAATGTCATAATAGTTTGTATTATTCTGCACAATCGAGCACGACTCCTGAACCTCGATGCTCCCTCCGATTCCGAGTCCGACGGAGAGGCAGATGATGAAGAAGAGGCATATGCCGATGACGGCGACAATGACCGTCCAGAAAACTACAGACGTTCCGAGCGCGTTCGCAGCCAGGTGGGGAAAGCAGCCAGACAGAGAATGGTGGACAACTTCTTTTGATTTTGGTATGTATTGTTCATTAGAAGAAGCATTCTTTTCAGAAATAAATACAAAGACACACACTTTGATAAAAGTATATATAGCACCTGTTGGCAACTTTATTAACACTCAGAAAAAAAGAGTGACATATGAAAAGTCAAGTATATCTTCACATGTACGCATCGTAACATAGCCACAAGTAAACGAATTGTTGTCAAACTAAACGCACTTTTTATAACATGTGTACCCAGACCAACAAAACATTTATACCTTGTGTCCTGTCAAAATGACAAGGAGCAACAATCTGCACTACATTTAGCCATATACCTAATAACATTCCTTACATTGTACTTAGTACAAATAACAAATATTTTTGGACTGGGATATGGAACATCTTAGAAACATGTGAAACAAACAACAGTAAAAAGTTTATCACAACACATAAATAGTTAGAACGAAACGCTTTATGCTAGATGGGTGGTGTGGCCCAACCTCACAACATTTCCTGAGATTTAACCATACACCTAATTACACCCATGAAATTAAAAGTGAATTTTAGTGTGTTTAGCACCGCAGATTGTCTATAGTCACTGCTATAAGGAACATCTTAAACATAAGTAGAGCCCTTTAATCGCTTAACAACTCTATTGTGCATAGCACCGAGAACTGTGTACAGTCACTGGCATCTGATAGATATTTAGCGCAGTACAATGGCTTTAACACCGCACCTTCTTTTTACTCACTGGGATATGTAACATCATATAGAACCTTACAGTCATTAATTCCAACAAATACAGTACTGTTTTCAGCAACGGAGATATTCTTTTATCACTTGGATATGGCACATCTTACATATCATCATTAAAGCCACCAGTATTTTTTATAACCTCTGATTACTTCTTCAAATCCCTCTCTAATTTCTCCACCTCCAACGCTTCTCGCCTACGCTTCAAGTCCAACAACTCTGTATCGGCCGTCACCCTCAGAACCTCCCTCTCTAGTATCTCCAACTGTAAAGCTTCTCGCCGACACCTTATGTTAAACAGGTGCTCCTCCGCCCTCAACCTCTCCTCGTTTCCATCTCTCTCCAATTTGGCCACTTCCAACTGTTCCCGTCTATACTGCATCACCAAGAGCTCTCTTTCCAAACCTTCACCCTCAACTCGCCCTTGCAGTAATGTTGCTTTTGCCTTGTTCTTACCCGACGTTGTGTTCAGATACTCCAGAAAGGCCGCTCTTTCCGGACCAGCATTTGGGAAGTCGTGAGGCGTTGCAAGGCGTTTGCGGCTCCGGACACTTCCACCTCGGGACAGTGTTTTGCTGGGAAGTGACGGAGTGCGCATGGGTTCATCGACTTCGGTGGTAAGGGTCGGCGAACATTCCGGATGAGCCGCCAGCACACACGAGGCGACGTCACCTACAGAAATATGAGACGGTGGATGATGCAATTGTGTAATATTACAACCTCTCCGGCAACTAATGTGTTTAAGCCTAGTATAGCTCAAGACAGAGCAGAGACAACGCGGATTACTTAGTAAGGGGCACTGTCAACTATTCTTGCCTGTCATAAGCAGGATCAAAAATATTGGAATCGCCAGCAGAAAATTCATGAGAAAGTCTAGGATAGTGTACGCAAGGCATGCGATAATGCTACTCAAAGATGTTATGTTAATTATTCACGTTCCACCCATACCGTGCCCCTGTCCCTACATACCTTCAATAACAAAGGGTAGTGTCACGCACGATGAGCGATCCATTGCTGTATCCAGAAGGGGAGTGGAGGAACACATCGGATTGCTCAGAACTACCAAGCATAATGATTCGGACATGTGGGTCTCGTGCGTCTCGTTGTGTTCTGTGGGCGAGCCAGAGAAGGCAAGTGTGATGCCTACTTGTTCATCGGCAGACGGTTTGGCTTGCGCGGGGGCTACAAAAAATAATAGGGTGCTTTAAATTATGGGTCCATGGGGCCACAGTTACCCGGACATTTATTCAATGGATGTTTAGTATGGGAATGCATATCAATAAATGATGTAATAAGGCTTCGACACAATCCCTATGTCTTGTTCACCGAATGACAGACATGGATAATAGAAACAAATTCTTGTACATGTCACATGGAAGTTTGATAATAGCGACCTAAGATGGGAAAGTTTATTTAGAGTCGACTAGGTACTTAGTGTTGATATTTTGGTAAATTGACATTACTGCGGTGTACATTTTGATTACTCACTAAATATCTCTCAGCGTCAACTAGCATATTTTGTGAACAAAATGTCTAATAGGTAGGCTCATAACATTGTACATACAGAGCCCGCAAACTTGAGAATAGAGGTTTATGGGTTTTAATCTAAACGTTTTTGACATACTCGGTGTGTCACAAAAATCTTATAATTGGACACGGATGATGGTACCTACTCGCGTCTAGACCTGTCTTAATAACGGGATGCTCCAAATTCTAGGAATATAAAACGGAATTTGTTACACGTTGCTTAAATGATTAATCAATGCTATACAGATTAATGTGGTGATTACTTATTAAGTTACTCACGGACAAAGCTTGCCGGATGGCGGGCTGCAAGAGAAAAAGAGAGTGTGGTTGGAAACATGTATTACAATAGTGCCTGTAAGGTAGGCGCTGTACAATTACTGCACCCAAAAGGTGGGACTTAGCAATGTGAGCTAGTAAGATAGATGAGGTCAATGAGGTAGACAAAAGCATCTATGTCCAATGATAATTGTTGTTACATATGTTCTAAAAGCAAATCCGTCACACAAAGCAATGTGTCAGCTGCACACGTACGGCTGTTGGTAAAAATTGACAGACACGAATAAAGATCAAAGCCATTTTTCTGTTTATAATAGCATGGCTTACAAGTTAGTAATGGTATTCATTTGTTGTAAATCATTACATTATTTACAAACTTACCACTCACTCCATCATACAAGTTTGATTCGTATCCGATGATTTGGAGGATACTCTCCTCATAGGGCAGTTGCGATTCCGGTGGGCCTCCTCCAGTTTTTGCTGCTCGCCTCTGACGCGTGAGTACATCACCCTTCATCCCCTTCCATTTTTCTTTTATTTCCAGACGCGAGCGTTTCGCTACCCCACACGCGTTGACAGCCGCGGTCACGACGTCCCACGCACGGTTCTTTTCCTGTAGGGTTATGCGATTACTGAAGGCGGAAAACAATACTATCCTCCCCAACATTATTTCTTCGAGAAGCACACGAATTTCGTTGTCGCTGTAGTTTGCCTTTCGTGGCCTTTTGCTGGCATTGGAAATCTGAGAGGGAGTTGGCACACAAGACATTGCGCTCTGAGTTTTCTGCCTAGTAGGTGACCTGCAGATAAGTAGAAAAAATAAAATTAAATGTCGAACCTTAAGACTGTAATGATGATGAAGAGGGTAACATCTGATGACAATGAGACCAATCGCACGCATATCCTAGTACGGGTAGATGTGTCATAAAAATGAACAAAAATGC
>CM059186.1:9343258-9403919 GCA_030323885.1 Branchipolynoe longqiensis | reverse complement strand
GGTTTAGCAGAGGATCAGACCTATTAGAATGTAGAATATGGAATAATTATGTTAATATGTTTAAACCCGTCCCTAATTTTGAAAATTGATTATTTGATGTTAATTATGCGAAATTCTAGGCTGAGCCTTAGTACATTATGCATAGCTGGTACGCATTTATATATTGTATTAGGAGTAGCAATATTTATCGTTAACGTACTTTATTTAAGTGGAGCACGTGCGACTATAGGCTAAGCCTCTTAACTGTACACATATTTAATTACGCGTTTGAATATTGTAGGTGATCTCAATATTTTACTGTTATGTATTATAATAAAATACATTATTAATTATAGGCCTAGCCTATTCACGCTGGGGATTATTTTCCCCTAATCGACAGTAAGCTCTTCCTGGAGCTCGGGTGAGTGGGGCTCGCAGGCAGGCGGTGATCCGGCCCTTGGTTCCGGGATTTCGTCGGTATCCATATTTACCGAACATACTGTTATATCGGAGATCGCATCCGAATACTCTCCCTCCTCGTCGGAGGTAAAAATCAGCGGAGTTTCGCTGAGGGGGGTGGGCCCTCCAGGAGTCACCGGCAAGGTGAACGGTGATAACTGTTCGAGGTCGTCGTGCTCTGGTGCTAACAACGGCGTCGTGATACGGGAAGCCGGCGCCAAATGCGCGCAGTCACGTGCGGTCTGATCGTTAAAAACTTTGCAGGATTCTGCAAAACTACTCAGCGACGACTCGACATTAACGGGGGATACACTGGGATCCCTCGGAGGTGAACGTGGCGGTGGGGCCACGACTTCCGCCATCATAGGTGGAAGCGGCACGATTTCCGCCCTCGCGGGTGGAAGCGGTACGATTTCCTCACGTAAAGGTGGGGACGGTACAATATCCACACTCATAGATGGGTGTGGACTCAGGGTAGGCGGCAGCAAATCTGGGCTTGCCACGGCTGATCTCCCCTTAGGCTTGTCGGTTTTCCCTTTATGGGAAACCATGGGGGGCGCAATTTGCGTACGCGCAACGTAGGGTCCCAAGGGTTTGACTGTGGCGCTCCCCGGGATCCAGTTAACTGGAGCAGCTGGCGCAGCAGAGGAAGTAGATTCCTCTGCCACATTCGCTGTATGGTTACCTGAAGCAGAGACCTGTGCGGCTTCCGTACTGCCAGTGAAGTACGGTCGGAGGACGGACTGTGGGACGCCGGAAAAATCCAACGTCTCAAAAGAGCCGTCCCACTGCAGGGCGGATACGCCGAACCTGAAGTTGAACTTCATGTTCATCTCCTCCCATGGGTGGAGCTGTCGATCATAATGATCCATCATAAAACGGTAACGATCGTCGGCCGCCTTGACTTGGGCTTTCGCCTCTGCTTTAGTATTCTCAATCTCCTTTTGAGAAGTTTCCCACATCGTCTGCGCGCAAGTCACTTTGACTGCGTCCAGACGATTTACCCAGAAAGTGGACATAGAACTTACCATATTCATGAAAAAGTCCATTGTCTCAATTGACTCCGGGCCGGAGTCCCGCGCGAGGACCTCAGGGACGGAAGGCGGTAAGCAATTATAACGCTCTATAAGGCGCTTCTTTGCAGCCGGTGATAAATCCGGCTGGAATGGAGCGTCTGTACTAGTGGATGGCTGCGCGTCGGTTGAAGCCGCGGTGGCCATCTCGGAAGCCCGTCGTTTTAAGTCGCGACGGAGCGAGGCGGGAATGGATCCCACTGTGGGCAGTGAAGGATCCAGGGGTCTGGCGCCCTTGCGTTTCGTCGATTGGACGGGCGCCGATACCGTGGTAGGAGCCGCCGCAGGTTTGGGGCGAAGGGCAGCCAAGCGTGCGCTTTCCTTCTCTCCAACTGTTGCAGTTCATCGCCGCGCGCGATTTGCGCCGCGGTCCGTTCGAGAGGCGGGTCCTCTGTGGGAGGATCCACCACCGCTGAGGCATACGAAATACCTGTCTCGACTTTATCCGCTCTAAAGGGGCGGGGTTGTGGGGGCTGGGGACGGCCTCGGCGGGACCTGTGGCCGCGGCCCCCGGACGTGGTAGGACGGGTAACGATACCGTCCTCTCTATCTAACTTTTCTTTAAGACGGCGTCTGCCTGCGGAAAAATAAGCTTTTTCGCCTAAGGTGACGCCTCCGTATATGCACACTGCTACAGTGTGTGCAGATATCGGTAACCGCAAAGTCTCGGCGAGAATTTGGCGGCCGCGCTCGGCATTAAACTCCGGAATGAAGGTATACCTACAGTTATCCGACAAGGACGGATCTTTAGCTACACGCGCCAATTTCCTTATGGTGGACTGCGGGCGCTTGTGACCCGACTTGGCGCAAATGCCGTACGACATTAAATGGCGTACCATGAGACCCCTTCGGTGAGTCGAGAAGGGTTTACCCGTCGATTTAGTGAACGGGCACGCTGCGGAACGGTGGTCGTCGCACGACCATCTCGGCACAGTATACAAATGCTCTTCACAAATGTGACGAGCCAATACATCCCAACGCCTATAGCGGCGGTTCGGGTGTTTCAAGTTTTCTGGGATAGCGCTGGGGCGTTCCAGGAAGTATTTACAAAATAGACACTTGTCTTTTGGGCGGAAAGTATGCCTAACAAATTTCAAGTGCGCAATATCTTGCGGCCGATAAGGCGACTTAGCTAGACCACGCACCTCAGTGATGACACTGTGGATACGCTGTACATAGGGCAGAAGGCCGGATTGATGATCATCTACCCAGTCCTCTACATCTGAATCCTCCCCATTTTCCCGTTGGACAGGGGGGAGGCGCAATTTGCATCGGCCAGTAAGGTGTTGGGGCAACATAATACATGGCTAAATTTACGGTTTTTTCTTTTTTTTATTTTTTTTCCTTCCTTTTTTCCTTTTTTTTTTGTTTTTTGGTTTTTTTTATTTTTTTTATTATTATTTCTTTTATGTTTTTCTATTATTTTATATAAATAATTATTAAAAAACCAGGGGTGGGGAAATCCCCCACATATCTATCCTTTTGTTTTTATGTTTTTTTTTTTTTTTTTTTTTTTTTTTATTTATCTTTTTCTTTTTCTTTTCTTTTTTTTTTCCCTGTTTTTTCTTTTTTTTTTTTTTTTTTTTTTTTTTTTTTTTTTTTTTTTCTTTTTTTACCCCCCCCCCCCCCCCCCCCCTTTTATTTTTGTTTTTTTTTTTCTTTTATTTTGGCGTGGGGGGTCGAAATCTCTCTCCCGCAGTATAGATTCCTGCAACATACCCAATTCAGCTGCCTTCCTTATAGGGACAGAACCAAGAGTGCGGCTATTGTAACCGCAATTCACTAAGTGGGGATACCTCTCAGGAATAGTAGCAACTGGGATATCGCTATCCCATTGTAACTCACCCTTCTCCAGGCGGTCGAGACAAAGTGCCATCGTACCGTAAAGTGGGTCCAAAGTTGGGTCAGTAGGTGGTGTATCCTCCTCATCTGACACGTAATCCCTTGTCACAGCTTTTGATGTTGTGGCAGGAATTTTTCCTTCCGCCTCCCGTGCGGAAGGGTTTCGCGCAGCTACACGTTCCGACGACCGTTTCCGGGGTGAACGTCTCGCTGCTTCTGCTTTAGAAAGTCGAACATTAGACGACTTACCTGAAGATGAGGGGGTAGGCTCATCTTCCTGATCAAGATCCTTCGGGCGCCTGTTGGTGACCAAAGTAAATTCCTCCTCAGTCACCATGGGGCTGACGTGAGGGGCGGTTGTCTTGCTGTCAGCCCACGAGGTGGGCCCAGACTGACTACAGGAAGCTTCCGCGGAAGCATTGCCTATCACCAATGATAGGCCTTGGGCCAGTCTCACCTCAGGTGTGAGGAGATTCCAGTCGCAAACTGTAAACACCGATATCCTACCGGTGTCCTGATGCAACACGTTGCACGTTAGAGGGTTTTGGTCGGGACCCTTACCCAAACCTCCCAAGGCGGAGGTGGCCGATTCCATGCCTGATCTCTTGCGCGACCAGGCCTGCTCCCCGACCGATTACCAGACCAGTGGCTATTTACGTACCTTTTTCTTGCTTGTTTAACCGACAAGACAATAAACAAAACGCTTACTCGTGATCCCCCTCACTAGGTAGCTGCCCACCAGGAGAGTACCCGGCCTATTAGAAAATAGACCGGCAAAAAACCCGACGAGTTCGCAAGAAGCTTTTGTGGAGTCTGCACCCAGTGTAAGCTGAGTGAAGACTGAAGTTCTGTACGGCCTTGCTAGCCGCAAGTGCGCGGCAGCGCGTTCCTGCTAGCCGTCAACCAATGGTAGGCTCGCGTTTAGGCGGGAAACCCGAGTTGACCCGGTTCGCGCGCAAATTAGGTCACGGAGGGCCTTGGTTTTCCATGGCAACGGGGTCGCCTGCACCAGGCTCACCCACCCTAGAACGAATTCATTCGATCTACCAAAGTCGTGTATTGTGCTGACATTTGCCCTAATACCTTGTTTACAATTTATAAAATGGGCGATTAGGGGCTCTAATCGTTAGTCAGCGCATTTTACGAACTTTTTTTTAATTTTATTTTCTTTTTCGACCAATGTAATACGAATTTAATCGATAAGGGTTTATTTATATAATTTTTACGTAGCCGAATGGGTGTCAACAACTCGACCCGTTCGTAATGTCACCAACACGGGGTCAGTTTTGTGTAGAATTAATCCGGTTGATCATAGTACGAATAAGGGTGTTGGGGAGCTGAAACCCAGATTACCTTGAGTACATATCAACCGTATATCTATTTTAATCTGTTAAGATATAATGTTGATACGTAGATAATATCTTTTTATTTACGGGTTCTTTTTATCACCCGCTGTTTACGCCGGGCTTGTTTACATTCCCGTATCACCTCTATCGCTAGTGGAGCGATTATTTTCGTACTAAGATAGTACACGTATAGTGTATGTAATGCAATACTCCGTTTATTTATTTATTTTATCACGCAAATGCCTGCTACTTATATTTATATTTTGGAATGTTTGTCATAGTAAACACCGTACCATGACGTCACACTCATATAGTCCCCTGAGACAGTTCTGGGGGATTTATACGCCACCCTGAACTTTGCGCAAAACGGGTATGTCCCCATCACTATATACCAATGCGCCGTGCGCAAATAGCGTGCTGGATTTTACAATAAAATTTCCTGAACTGACAGAAATGGCTTCCAGTATTTATTTTCTCCCGTCTTCCTCAATCTGCTAAATGCTGTATACTCATTCCCCTATGGAAATAAATACAATATAATAAACGTAAGGGTTACGACGTACCGCGGCACTGGTACCAGCTGACTATTGCAGAGACTGGGTGCACGGGCGCGTTGGCTTGGGCACAGTGTAACTGCTGCCATTGCTACGACGACACGGTCAACCTAGGAAGCAATCTCTCTTACCTCCAGTAACAAAAAAAAACAAGAAAAAAAAATGCGCGTCGCCGTAATCTGCGACTCCCGGGGGTCGGGACTGCAACACCATCTTGATCGGCTCGTGGAAGAGGAGAATATCCGAGTCTTCACCCACCCTGGAAAGGGATATGGTGAAGCCATGCGGCTGTCACTGCCAGGGATAAGGTACGTGTAGGTGGGCGAAACCCTTCAAAAAAAATATCGCTGGTCAGAACGCAATGTTTACATTTACTTTTATCAAAGCTTGTCTACACACGCAATTCACTCAACTGTACAACCTGTAAGAAAAAAATGTGATAGCGCGCAAATTTAAGGGTCGTATATCTTTTCAGGGAATTTCGACCGGATTACGTGGTCCTGGCCGCCGGGATTTGCGACGTCACGTCCCGGTACCGACGTACCCGAACGACAACGGCGCGGTCGCCGTTCGCAATGGAGATCCTCGGTGGACTGGGGGTGCGGAGGGAGGAATCACTCGTCCTCCTTCGGACCGTTTACACGGGAAGGGTGAGCGTGGCGACCATCCCCTCGGTCAATCTGGCCGACGCCAATCACCCGGCACGGCGAAGGTGGACGGCGACCCAATACGTGGCGTACCATCGGGCGCATCCCCGCCCTCACGCGGATCAGGTGAGGCTGCAGTTTATCGTGATGGAAAGGGAACCCTTTTTAAGTACGACTTTAACCAAGCTAATCATCTTAGATTGCCGTGTTGAATCCTGATGGGAAAGGAAACCCTGATACGCAATAGTTTATCTAGCACGATAATGCTGATGGTATTACTGATGTATTCCCTGCAATTTAGTTATATGATGATATTTTATTCTCCGCAGGAGACCATCGACCGCGCGTTGGCGTTATATAATGACATTCTCCGGCGGCTAAATGCCGAGGCCGGTCAGCCAACCCCTGATCTCGCCGCCACCATCACCTCACGGGGGGCTACCCATTATGAAAGACTGGTGGACGGCGTGCACGCGACGGGCGGCACCAAGAAGAGGTGGGCCCGCTGCATCGCCTCTTGCGTGCGGGCCGCCCACCAGGAAACCCTGTAATTTAATTTAATTAAAAAAAATTTGTTTTTAACTTTAAATAAATATATATATATTTTTTTTTTTTTTAATTTTAAATAAATTTTGTATAATTACCATTCATTGTCGTTGTTATGTTGTGTATGTACAGTTCTTTTTAAGGTTGGATGTATATATTCGGTAATTCTAATAGATGTACTCATTTTACTGTTGGTGTTCTTATGGTGTATGTATACGCATTTTTATGTTGGGCTATACCATAGTTGCACCATCGATAGGTAGCCTAAATCCTTATCAATGTACGCATTTTACTGTTGGTGTTTCATGGGGGCTGATGATATGTAATATCTAATTTTGCTTCCCCAGTCCCCCAGTAGTACGGAATTGTCTCCCAAGTAAGTTAATGAGCCTTATAAAGGGGTCTTATAACTTAAAGGTGTATCGTAAGTAAAAGTCATGGGAGGGCGGCGATTTTCTTACCCTCCTTCATAATTATGGCATAGACCGGTATATAAAATATAACATAAACCGATGTCATTTGTAATTTGATCGCCTCTCACCCCGACTTCTGACTAATAAATGTTAACGGTCGCTCGACCCGGCGCTTGTTTCACCGCGGGTGGTGGGAACCAACAGCTGTGTCTTCTCCTGAGATTGCGCCGTATCGGGTTTCCGCGCCGACTCGGCGTTAATTAATTTATCGCCGTCTTGGCTATCTGACGGAATCCGCCCGGTGTACAATTTCAAACGCCCTGTATTTGATTTCCGAACGGCTGATAACGCCGTCTTAATTATAACCGTCGTATCAGATATGACCTCAGTAATCTTCCAAGGCCCGTCCCAGTTTGGTGCGAGTTTAATGTGTGCCGTGGGAGCATGGTATCTTAACACCAAGTCACCCACTGCAAACCGTGGGAAGTCAGCATTCCCATAAGAATTTTTATTTCTTTGAATACTTTTCTCTGTGCTATTACGCCCCCTGCCATACGCATTGTGGAAACAACATTCCAACCATCGGACGAAAGCCGGTGTGCAAGCGTCGTCTGAATGTTTGTCTAACACTCCGAATTGCAAATCACATGGTAGGCGCAATTCTTCCCCAAACACCAACGTATTGGGAGTAACCCCGGTAGCGGCGTGTATTGTGCAATTATATGCGTGTGCAACATACTTAGCATGTAAATCCCAATCGCTCTGATCTTCATTGACCATGCAGGCCAGAGCAGAAATTAAGGTTCGATTAAATCGTTCAACTAAGCCATTGGATCTGGGACAGTAAGGGTTCGTGCGGGTTTTATAGCAGCCTATCAGTTTGAGCATAGTCTGGAATAATTCCGACTCGAACTCCCTGCCCTGATCTGAGTGTAATATAAGGGGAGCCCCGAAAATCAGTATCCAGTTATCCACCAATGCTTGCGCGGCCACTGCCGCCGTTTGGTTACATAATGGGTAGACTTATACATATTTTGTAAAGTGGTCCTGTACTACCAACATCACCAAATTATCCCGGTTAGTGCGCTTAAATCCTGAGACGAAGTCACAGGATAGGCGCCCCCAACGTTGGCCTGTCATTTGTTGCTGCAACGGCATTTTAGCCATTCCCAGCCCTGGTTTAATGAGTGCGCATCTCGGGCAGGATTTAACCCAATCGCGCACACGCGAATTCATGCCTGGCCAGTAATATCGCGTGCGTATTTTGTCTAGGGTTCTCTCCCTTCCAAAATGCGCAGCGGTGGGATGGCTGTGGCAGAATATTAATATGTCCTCTCATAAGAGGAAAGGTATAACGAGTTGTTGATGAGTTATGAGAGAATGGGGGTCGAGCGCATTCCTGCATAACACCCCATTCACTACAGTTAACTGTTTCCATTGGTTTAACAATTTAATAGTTTCTGTATTCTCCGCTCTTACGAGATCCTTAGGCGGTCTCACCGTGTGCGCATTTAACAAAGAAATAACGGTGGAGCATGTCACATCTGCTTCCTGAGCCTGACGCAATTCATTTTGCGTCCAGAAATGGAAGCTATTTTCCTCATCAGGAGTCAGGAGTAAGGATGCAACCACCGCTGTATGAGCCCCACCATCGTCACATTCCGGTATGCCACAACGACGTACAGGAATGCGACTAAGCGCGTCAGCGTTAATATGTTGAGAGCCGGGTCGATAAGTAATTTGCGTGTTGGTGAGGCCAAATTCAGACAACCACGCCAACCAACGTCCTATCATACCATCAGCCTCTTTAAAATTTAGTAACCATTTTAATGAATGATGGTCAGTACGGATCTGGAATTCAGAATCCCAAAAATAATGACGCCATTTTTTAGTGTATACGACTATCGCCATTAACTCCCTTTTTGTCGTACAATAACGCCGTTGACAGGCCTTGAGCCTATTGCTGGCAAAGGTAATGGGTACTTCAACCTCGTCTTGCACCTGACTTAATGCGCCTGCTATGGCAAATGCGCTAGCGTCAGTGTCCAAGATAAATTGTCCACTAGGCCGTGGGTACCATAGTACTGGTGTATCGGCGAAAAGCCGTTTCAGGTTAATGAACGCATTTTCCTGTGATATACCCCACGCAAATATTTGCGTGCCGACATTAGCCACATCCTGTATGGAAGCGACTACATCGGCAAAATGGGGAATGAAATCTCGATAATAAGAAGCAAATCCGAGCAAACTTGTTGTCTCTTTAGGAGACTTAGGCGCTGGCCAATTGGTTATAGCCTCAATCTTTTTAGGATCAGCTTTTATACCCTCACTAGACACAATTCTACCCAAATATTCAGTTTCCTTACGGAATAGATGACATTTGGACGGTTTAAGTTTTAATTTAAATTTGCGAAGTCTTAGAAAAACTTCTCGTAAATGCGAACGACATGTGGAAACGGTGTCACCGAATATTATAATGTCGTCTAAGTATACTAAACAGTGAGTAAACAGTAGACCGTTTAACATTTCCGCCATCATTTTCTCAAAGGTGGCGGGAGCATTACATAGACCAAAGGGCATTACCTTCCACTCATATAGACCTATATGAGTTGTGAAAGCAGTTTTCTCCCGATCATCGTGTTGCATCGCGACTTGATGGTATCCAGATTGGAGATCCAGAGTGCAGAACCACTTATTTCCTCCCAGACTATCCAAGCTCTCGTCTATCCGCGGTAACGGGTACGCATTTTTCCGCGTCATAGCATTTAACTTGCGATAATCTATACAAAATCGCCACGTCCCATCCTTTTTGGTAACAAGGTGGACGGGCGAACTATAAGGACTTGTACTATCCGTAATGATCCCTGCCGCCAACATTTTGGCAACCTCGTCCTCCAGGGCTTGTTTCTTGGAGTCCATTAGCCTACGGTATGGTATCCTAAAGGGGGCGTTGTCACCGACATCGATATGGTGTT
This sequence comes from Branchipolynoe longqiensis, assembly GCA_030323885.1. Taxonomy (NCBI): domain Eukaryota; kingdom Metazoa; phylum Annelida; class Polychaeta; order Phyllodocida; family Polynoidae; genus Branchipolynoe; species Branchipolynoe longqiensis. The sequence continues at coordinate 9,394,085 of CM059186.1, read as the reverse complement.
GGACGACATCTGTCCACCCCAGTTTAGCATCCGGTTTCGCGAATATATCGCAAAATTCGAAGAGGAATTCTGCGATTCTCTTTTTATCTTCCGCGTGCTCCAAATGCGTGGCCTCCGCCATGGATAGTATGAAGTCAGGAATTTGCGGCAGGCCCGCAAATTGCGTCCTGTCAACAGGAAAAACCGGTTCTGGGGATCCTCCAAATCCCTCCACGCCGCGTTCTCTTTTGAGTAAGTCGAACACCATGGCGGCCGTAGGACTATTGATGGAACCATGCGATCTGGCCTCAGAGGCGTTGCCAATGACCTGGCCTCGCCGCAAATGGACACAATCGTCTGTAGTGTTACACAGTGGTAACACAGCACCGTCTGCGCCACAAATTAACGAGGGAGCCGCTGTGACTCCCATACAACTGAGTACTTCAGGGTCGGGTTCAATTAAGCACTGACCTTTCCCTTCTATATGTCTGGTTGAAATTAATGCCGCCACCGTTTGGTGCGCATTTAATGTAACATCTTCTGCCAGGCACGCAAGACCGCAGTCTGTTCGTAGCTGACAGGGTGTGACCAAGTTATAAGGTTGCAGAATTTCCAGCAGCCCATTATGTGGCGAGAGACTGGCTTCGTAAAATGACATCCAATCGCTCCCCAGAATACCATCCTCTGGTATGTCCACTATCAATACAGATGAGTAAAATATCTGATTGGCGATACCCAGCGGGATATCTGTACAACCAAATTGTGGGATTACTAGTCCAGTTACACTTAAAGGCCTCACGTCGGAGACCAAGTTACGCGTATTCAGGTTGAGATTATCAAAGAATCCTTTTCCTATCACGGACATGGCCGCCCCGGTATCAATAAGGAAGAATCCATTGGATTCTCTAATGTTGATGGGGACATACCATCTTTTCCCATTCAGTGGGAAAATGTTCATGGCGAACTGGTCTCTTTCATCCACGTTGTGTAGGTTTAGTCCAGTTCTCTCTAAAATATAGTCCATACACGGATCAGACTCAGGACTGCGCGCATTTTGCGCGCACATTGATCGCATTCCAGCCAAGAAAACCTGGCGGACGCCGATAGTACATGTAGACGGTGTAGACACACTGTGCAAATTGCACGAATCTGATGGGAGATTGTGCGCAAGGGGTTTAGCACAACTCTCAACAGATGCGCTGGGAAGATTTCCCCGTACAATAATAGCTGACAACACTTCCGGCGTTGCAGCTGGTACTAATTTAAAAAATCAGTATCGGCTAAGAACTCGGGAGATCCCGATTCATGGTGTACGGCAGCAACAGCGCTATGGTTAGGCGCGAAGTGCTTGCCTGTGGGCGCAATTTGCTTGCTCCCATGCACGTTGTTAGTGACAGGGCGCGCGATTCGCGTATTATCGCGCGCATTATTTTTGCCGCTGGCTGCCTGTAGCCGGGCCAATAGTTCTGGTACATGGCGCGAATTATTGCACCCGTTACGGACTCCATCCACCATAGCCTGCTCTAAGGAACGAGGCTGTGACAAAGGACACTCATACGCCATGTGACCAAAGTCCCGGCATCTAAAACATTCAATCCTCCCGGAATTCCGAGAGCGATTCGGGCGGTTCGGTTGAAACGCCCTTTGCGATCTACCCTGCAAATCAGGGTTAAAGTGTGGACGCCTATTTGGCCATTCACGCTTGTTAGCGTTACCCTGTTGGGTATTCTGTGAAGGGTGCCCGTTATAGGCGCAAATTTCTGTATCCACTGTATCATATGGATTGTCGTACGGCAAGTCTGCCACGGCGGAAGTAATTTCCGCCACCGTGCAGTTACGTGGGGTCATACGCGCTTTTGCCGCGTGATCCCTTAACATTTGATAAATATCCTCCATGGTGTGTCTACCCGGGGACCATTGCTTTAATATCATGTCGCGTTCCTCCCGGTCGCGCAACCCATGAATGAACACTGCCACTGTTTTGCGCGCGATTAAATCGCGCGACATTCCACATCCTTGTCCAGCTTTTCTGGCCTCAGACTCTAGCATCATCCCGTAGTAGACGGAATTGGCCGAGTCTGACGGACGTTGGAATCTCTTCTCAAAGAGTTCCCATTTCGATCAGGGATCCATTCCCTGGAATTGCCAAGCCAACGCTTCCACCAATTCATCTAAGGTGGCGCAATTATCTTGCTCCCACCTATCCACAGCCAACTGACCTGGACCATCTTGTAACAAGTGGATCAGGCGCGTAAGCGCAGTGGTCTCATTCCACCGGTTCACGGACATCGCCTTACTGAACTTTTCCCACCAAGTCTCCCAGTCTTGGTTTATTCCGTCAAACGGGGGAACTTCGACAGCCCTCACCCTTGCGGGCTGGTACTGCTCTTGCACGCTGACATTTCGGTCGCGCAAATACAGAGATCGGTATACCGCTGAGGCACCGATGCCAGGGGTGATAGTGGATGCCTCCATTACCGCCCGGCGAATGGCTGGGTTCGTCTTTATGAGTTCCCGTTCTGCACCGGTGTACCGGTATGCAGCAAAAGAGTCGGCGCTCGCGTTTTGCGCGCAGCCGTCGACGGGCGCATTTTGCCCAGCTGGAAGGGAGGGAGCTGTGGGCGCACAGCCTGCTGCGTTAGACGCATTTACATTGGCGCTGCTCTGAGGGCCAAGCTTTGCTTGCCGTTGGATTGCTTTTAACACTCCATCAGAACCCCCGGGGTTGTGGTGCGCATTTACATCGCCCCCAGCAAATTGTTGCCATTGGGCATTCAGCTCATTTTCGCGCGTGAGGATTTCCCTCTCGCGCTTTTGTAACGCATTTAGTTGCTCCCGTTGCACGGAATGTTGCGCGGCAGGTATCATGTACGACAAGTCCATGACTGGGGGCGGAAGAGACAGGGTCGGAGTAGCACCCGTCCTCTCTTTCGGAAGGAAAGAGAAGAGGCTGCCTTCCTCACGAGTGACCTGTAGGGACATTTGCGCGCTTTTGGCGGCTTCTGGATTTTGCGCGGGCGCACATTGCGTATCAACCACAGCTTTTCCAGGAGTTCCTGGATTAGCCGTTACAGTTAGGGGCGAAACCCCGGCAGGTCGGACTGGGTCCGCCATTACAGTAAGGGGGGATACCCCGAGACTTCGAACACTGTCCGAATCTGTTATGGAGACGCCATCCAAAGATTGCGCCTCCCCATCGCCCTTTTCTCCCCCCGCAGGTGCTGCAGAACGCAAGCAACTGCGGCGGGCGGAAATAGGGGCCTCACCAGGTTCTTTCCGCCTAGCCAGCTCGCGAGCCTTAGCCTTTGCGAGCCTAGGCGACTGGCTTGTGAAACCACCAAAACTAAAAGAAATTCAGATTTCGCTGGTATCAAAAAGTAATAAACAATTTATCTAAAATTTTGAAGTTTACCTTGTTGTTACCCTGAGTTAATGTTAAAAATGAAGGTAAGTGTGGAAAAGAAGTTACAGATTTATGGTATTAAGTTTGTAAAAAAAAACCTAAACAATCTACTAAAATTTATGAAAAATGCTCCGAATTTTGTACGAATAAAAGGATAATGAATAAAAATGAGCAACTGAAATAAATTAATCGCTCTATGCCCCGATAGAACAATTCCTTGATTTCAGTTATTTTCTCGCTATCACCAACGGTTAATTATAGAAATACACGAAATTTAGAAGATCCTAATGAAAATTTGAACAAAAAGAAAGATGCCGAATAAGAAGGAGATTTAAGAAATAAAGGTTAACGAAAGAGCTTTTAGACGTAAATACAGGAAAAAGAGTGAAAAAGCTAGCACGTAACGAAAACCGACCAAACAGTCTGGCAGACGTTGACACTCTGCCCTAATGTTCCAATAACGCTTTCTGACGTCGTCTCCTGTGCCAGCGACGCGCGATGTCGCTAGGTAACGATGGAACTAAGAAAAACTTGCGGCTAGCACAAGCAAACTGCGAAGATTCACTAAAAATAGGCCGGCATTTAATGTCGGAGAACCGCAGCAGCAATTTTAATTTAAAACTCTAACCAAATATAATGCACGTATAGCCTAATATCGGGATAGCTAGTCCACGTCCTGTACGCCTCCTCTAGTCGGAGCGACACAAGGGTACGCCATTATTGTGCATCTAACGCTCCTCAGGCCACGATTTGCGCCGATGTTTTAACCGCGGATTCAAGGCTCGCCCCTCGCTGGTTGTTTAAACTACTAATTAATTAAGGCTAGCCGCAAAATATAACAAGTATACCACGTGGGTCAAGTCACCATTCGCAATGATGCTGCCCCGGTACGCCGTAAACTATCAATATCACGTCATGGAACGTGAAGACAGTGACCGTGTGTCGCTGTCACAATGCGTACGCGCTGTCACTTCTGACAACACGCCGTTATTTTATAAGATTCGCGTATCGAAAGTGAACTAAAAGGTATTACACTCCTTACTAATCCTGGTCACGGCACCAGTTTAACCGTTCTGCCTAATCCGCCCCCGCCTAAGGCGAGCCTAACGTGTTAATGTTATGTAAAAATTTCCATGTGAAATTCCTGAGCCTGCCGCGGGCTGCTGCGGCTCCTCCTCCCGTCTGCAGTTAGTCCGTCGCCGTCGGTGTCCGCCCCGCGCTAAAGGCGGCCAGCCAGAGTTTCATCTACATACGCAATTCGCCGACGAGTGCGCCTATAGGCCTAAAGTTTCCCTACTTCTATAAGTTAGGTTATTTCAACTAGCTGGCTGTCCCCTTCGCATTTCGGTATATTAATTGTGTTACTGAATAATTCTAGAAGTACGCGTACGGCTAGGGATGCCGCCGCTGTCACTGATAATCAGTTCTAAGTTAATTTCGTTAATTTCCGCCTTGAAGTAACACTACGTTAAATTCTGTTATAGTCTGTCATTATATTCCCACAGATGGAGTAAGTAACTGCATAAGGCCTACTTAGGCTTAAGGCCCTTAATTACATATAAAGCAATCGAATATCAGGTTTTCTATAGCGGTTAATCCACAATAATACTGGAGGATAGTAAAGAATTCAAGGAACGTCTCAGTCCACCTTCACGAGAGCTCACGACTTTATTCTTACCATAACTAACAAGGATACCAACGAAATATGCATACCTATTTAAGGCGCTACTAACTCCCTTTTTCTCCCGTGTGATTTGATTACCTTGGTTTTAGAATTTAGATAAGAAAAAGACCGAATATCGGCTGAAAATGACAGAGCGCGAATAAACACGTCTGCCGGGTCAGGCCCCGAACGCCCGACCGACTTTCGTTGCTTAGCTAGTCGCTAAGCAACGCTTTACCCCCGCGTGCACATGCGGAAGCAATTTGCGCTCCCGTTGGACGAGTGCGCGAAAATCCTTTCTTCATTCGTCAAACCCCCTCCGGCTGTAGGGTTTCATCAGTGTCGGTCGTAGGCCGAACGCATCGTCGCCGATGAGGTAGTACGGTACAGGGTTCTGCCCCTCCACGATACGTTCGCTGGCAGGGAAACCCAAATTACCTTCTTCAACGGCGGCCTTCAGCTCGCAAGCATTGTAAATCTGTGCGTCTGATGCGGATCCGCAGCCAACATCTGCTCAGATGAATTTGTAATCCGCATCAACGAGGACAAGGAGAACGATCGAGTAGAACCCCTTGTAGTTGTAATAAAGGGAGCCACTCTTTGGGGGACACCGGCACGCAATATGTTTGCCGACATGAACTTGTCCGAGATGGCACGCCATCCATCAGGAGTCGTGGGGCAGGTCATGGTGTCGTCGATGCATTCGTTGATGATTGCTTTGCAGACCTCACGCACAATTAGTGATTGTGTGTTGTGGGGCACCCTCCACCCAAACTTCATGGATGCATAGGTGTTCCCAGAGGCGAGATGACGCAGAGTCAGTGAGAGCTTCAGGCCAGGCTCCAGGGGTTCTCGGTACATTGTGTAGCGCTTTGTTATCCGCGGACCAACTCTGGCTAGGATGTCATCAAACATTGGCGGAGGCATCCGCATGAAGTTTGTGAAAGATGCCGTGTCTTCATTCCGTAGTTCGACCAGAAGCTGGTCGTAGATTCCAAACTGTTGCCGCCTCCGGATCCATGCTCTAACCCACTTTCTGGTCTGTCGACGTTGCTTGTTTCGTCTCAGATGGTAAAGGAGTACTGCTTGAACATCATGGTCATGTTGCAGAATGGCTAGTTCATATTCGCCAACTTGGTTTGCAGGGACATCCATCATCTCTACGACATGAGCTGTACTGGCCAAAGGAAATCCATAGCATTATATACTCAAAGCCAACACGCTGACGACGCGTCCGCAGCACGCTGGTGCACCGCCGCCAACGCGCCACCAACACGTTCATACGCGCCATCAACATGTTCAGATGCGCCAGCAACACGTCCACAAGTGCCAGCAGCACATGCACATGCGCCAGCAGCACGTTCAACCCATCGAGAACCGCTGGAGCAATGCCAATAACGCGCCCCAAACCCGTTGATGGAACGTTAATCACGCGTTGCCAGGCCCGTCGCACACATGGCAAATTTCCACGACGTTGATGAACGTTTCTCAACGCGATACAAGCGGGCCGTCTACGTGCTGGTAACGCGTGTCGACGTCCTGTCAACGTGCCCGTAACGCTACGCAACCTGTCGGCGAGCGTCAAAAGTTTTGTGCATGCGCAAAACTTTCGGCCCTGCCCGACGCGCGCCGACGTGTTGCTTCAAACTCAACGTGTACCGATGTGAACCGACGCGCCGGTAACGTGTTTGTAACGTGCCGGTAACGCGTCTCGACGCGTTCCGACATTTCGCCCAAAAACCCAACACGTTCCCACGCGTTGTCCAACGTTGGCACAACACGTCGTAGTGTGACTGCTCCATTACCGACAACCAGCTAATTAGCCCTAGCCTAGGCGACAAGTTGGCACAACGATACAAAAAATAGACAACAAGTTTGAGGATTGAATGATTACAAAGTCAGACTGGAATTGCGAAAACCTATAAATACAGTGTAATCAACTACCTATATGGAGGACTTCATTGAGCAAATTGCACCCTTTTTGTGCAGGAACATGGACAATAGCATATATCTTTAGGAATAATCCATCACGGCATCAGCGAACATCAAAGCAACAAATCGCTCAAAATTGCAGGCTGCCATTGCCAAAACCGAAATATCGTTAATTGCGGCAAAGAATATTCGGGGAAAAAACTGAGCTATGGTCAACTCTAACTTAAACCAATTGACATCATGCTAAGAGGCTTCACAAGGCACAGTTGTATCATATTTTCATTGGCAACAACTCAACATAGCTGCATATTGTGGCTTGTTAAAGTTCAGAAAATAGTAGTCTATACTTACCGGCATGATTGCCCAAGTACCCGTTACCAAGGTCCACGCCACTGTGTCCCTACGCTTCAAAAACATAGTCCGTTGGAAAATGGCTTCAATACGTGATTTCTTACAGTCACCAACAAATGCATGTTTGATTTTGTCTCACAAATGTAGACTTCTAGCAGTGTGTGTCTTAAGTAGTTGAAGGTTTGATTGTTAATGTATTTAGAAATAATAGACAATAGGACGATGGGCTGCTCTGGACCAATCAGCTGCAAGTAAGTGGCGCATGTAGCTACAGTGGCTGGTAATGTGTAACCATGGCATCAGCACAGAGCCACTGCCACCGGTAATAGGTATGTATGTGTATATTTTGACTTTGGTTCCAACTCTTGCCTCTTGATTAACTTGCAGATTAATTAATACTTTGATATCGGTTCAAGGATACCATCAAGAGAAACCTGACATTAAGACCGACTCATGTTAGACGCAACTCTCACAGCAGAGAGCTAAATGGAGAGCGGCAGTCAAGTAATGGAAGCAGTCTTTTTCGCATCGCGACCGACAGCATGATGATTGTTGATGATGACCTTGAAACCTTGATACGAAAAATACTGAATGTGGTAGGCTGAGATCCTGTTCCATCTATACACAATCTTGTGAATGGTCGAAGCTGTGTTTCCTCAAGTCCAGACGGCAATTGTAATGTAACGACCCGAACTGCATGAAGTATAGTCCACAAGTCACGTTTATTTTTACCTGCGCCAGCCACGCCGGGGACTCCGAGTCACCTCGGCCGCCTTCAGGGGACGTCTCTGCGATGCTTTTTGGCTTATTTCCGTTCAGGGTGCGTCTCATAAGCTGTGTTCACACATGTACTTAAAAACGGATGGTATGAATCGACTTGCCTAGTTCGACGCACATTTGCTGTGTGAACGCGACGCTGTTTCGATTTAGGGCTGAATCGAATCATATAAATCGCTGAATCTAAACCACCTCCCTTCGGTAGTTTAGATAAGGCACACAGTTTGTTTCGGTTTAATTTGGCTGTGTGAACGCAGTCGTTTTACATGAATCGTTGTATCGCGTCACACGCATGCGCAGTCTCTCTTTTTCGTTGTTGTCTTCCGGTCAACTTTACGCCAACTTGTGAGAAGCTTTTCGCGCCGGTACAAAACAAGAAATTATGGCAAGTGCGATGACAAGACCGGAAACAACTAGGCGTGACAACTGGGATGACGCCGAAACGCGTACTCTGATAAATCTTTGGGGAGATGACACGCTACAGGGAGAGCTAGAATCCACAGGAAGAAACATCAATTTATACCGGCGCCTCGCTGAACGCCTGACGAGGATGTGTCCCGGAGAGGGGAGGCCGGAGCGCAACGCTAGTTCGTGTAGATCCAAAATAAAAAGCCTAACACAGGCCTATCGCAAGTGTCGCGATAACAATAAGTAAGTAGTTTAGTGTTTTACGCTAGCCTTTGCTATTTATTGCTGTACGTCACATCCGTAAAGTCTACAAAATAATGGCACTTGTGGGCTAAACAAAAAAACACACACATTGCTGCCAAAAAAAAATGGGTGCACGCATGTCATTGCTACATATTGTGCTTGTAGTCCGTTCCTTTATCCTGTCCTTTTGTCTGCGAAAATTGATATCTAATCCTTTAGCCAGGCTCACTAAGTATTTTGCATGGCCTCTATAATTTATGATCACGTTTTCAATTTTTAACAGAAAAGCCCCTAGATTTAATTCTGTGAACTCATTGACGTGTATTTAGTATTGCATAAAGAAGGCCATAACAACATGAGATGTTGTGCAATTACTTTATTAAATATTAACTCAGTTATTGTTGGCGAAATCTGCACACACAGTAACACATTTTTTTTTTCAAATTACCCGAGCTATCTGTTCTTCCAAACTAAGTCCTCTTTATTTTATATATTGTTCCTTGTACAGCAAAAGTGGCCGCGCCCTTCACACGTTCCGTTACTTTGATGCCCTCGACGCTATCCTGGGCACGCGACCAACGGTGGATCCGCTCCACTACATGGAGAGCGATGCAGTTTCCTTTCACGTAGGTAAGAACATTGTTTTCTTTCTCACATACAATCGCAATGACTAAAACAATTAAATTTGTAACATGTTAGAGGCAATTATTTCAAGAAAACTTGATGTAAGAAAGCATATATCACAGAAAACTACATAATTATCAAGTTAAATTTCCCTACACAGGCATTTGCGTGACATTCTATGCTATCCACTAATATATTATGAAGGACTCCAACCAATTTCCTTCCAAACATAATTTCATGTGTTCCTTTTGTTAGTATGTAACTTTTGCCATAAACACCGTTCCTATACTGCTTAACCAGGCAAACTGACATTGTTGCGAATCCACTAATTCCGTCTGTAGAGAGTAAAATCTTTTGCCACTAGCTACAATCTGTGGGGTCTGTTTTGTTTATAGACAATCCCGCAGTGCGGCTTTCGCTTTTTAAATATAGCTAAATGACTTTAATATACAGATGACGCTACGGAGCTGGTGCAGGAAGCCGTCGATCGCGATCTCGAGGTGGAAGTGGAGATCGAAATAGAAACCGAACCCCCAAGCCAATCGGATACTCCCGTCGTTAATAGTCCCTCAACCAGCGAGGCGGGTGAGCGGAGACAGCCAGGTTAGTTCCCACCTACCTCGAAGGTTAAAATATGAAGCATGCAACCTTGACCCCGAAAAGTTACACATGCAAAAGGATACTAGCCTTATAACGCATAATACGTGACATCAATTTATTTAAACCTAACAACTACGAAAACAATAAATTTGTACATAACAATCAAATTCTTTGCTGAGTAGTGTTCTTAGAAGCACTTATTCCCTTTCATATTTCATCTATTTATTCACGGCTACAAACTTATGCTTTTTCGTTCCCCCCCCTAGCCCCCACAACACACTTGCCGTCGGGAGAACAAATTTGTAACCTACATCTACTAAATATTACACAATGCAAGACATTTTGCAATATTTGCTACATGTAGACCAACCTGCGAGCTATTATCGATAATGCTTTATAACCATTTCTGATTACTTTTCTAGCTCTGCGCAAACGAAAAACCCGAGGCAAAACTCAAAATGGGCTGGAATCAGTTATAGGAGAGTTTGTCTCAGCTCAGAGGGAGGCCACGGCGCTCTTCCATGAAACAGAGGCCAAACGCCTGAAAACACAGGTTGAGATGGAGGACCGCCGGCACGAACGCGAGATGGAGGCTAATGCTCAACAACGCCAGCATGAGGAGAGAATGCTACAGTTATTAGTTTCCCTCCAGCCGCATGCTCCTCATCAGCCAAATTACTAGGTTTAGCAAGCAAAGCCCTACCATAGACTTGATGTCTGCTATAATTAGGTGTATGTTATGTAACAAACTTTAGAACATTTAATAACAAAAATATAAGATAATACTTTTTTCACCTTTCTCTGTCATTTACTGAATTGCACTACCTTAAAGCTCGCAGATACCTTATTTGTTGCCACTTCCATACAATAAACAGTTATCTCTTATTTACAACTTTTGTGTGTTGTTATATTTGTGCATTCATGTTCAGCGCCATTAGGAAGGTCAGTAAGCAAAATTAAGAGCTGAAGTAATCGACGTAGGCCTGTCTGATTCCAGACCCGTTTCCCTCTGCATCGATAACATTAGCCCTATTTTGAGGTTCCTCATTAGGGCCCGCATCCCAGTTGTCGTTGAACACTTCCTTGTGTATTTCACAAATGTTGTTGAGAGTGAAACAGGCCAGTATCACTGTGGTGACATCCTCTGTTCTTATATCAGTGCGCCGCTGCAAAATGCGCCAGCGCGCTTTACACCGGCCAAAGGTGTTCTCGATGGTCATCCGTGCGCGCGATAACCGGTAGTTAAATAGCGTCTGCTCTTGGGTAAGGCGTCCTGTGTCCGAAAAAGGTTTCATTAACCAAGACCTGAGCGGATATGCAGGATCACCCAGCATGACAACAGGCACAGTTGCGTGACCTAAATCCTTGGGCCTGTCGGGCAGCAGCGTACCAGCCTCACCTTTAGCGTACAAGGAAGAATTTGCATGTATTTAGGCATTACAATTTTCACAATCACCGCGCAAGTTTCGTGGAAAATTTCACAGCAGCTTGATTTAGCTATTCCGAATAGGTGTCCAACGCCACGATAGCCCGATCCCGTCGCGAGCAGCCAGAGTGTGACAGCGACGCGCACTTCGACGGTTATGCATCTGGCAAAAAAACAAAAGCACTGTAAGGGAAACTTACCTATGTATTAAGCATGTACTGTCTAATGTGTTTCGGGGGATGGCAAGTTGTAACGTACAGAAATAGTTTCATTTCAGCCCCAAACAGGTCACAAATAAATAATTCATCAGTTCTTGTTTTTTGCAATGTCCCTGTGCTTAGTTTAGGTGGATGGTAGCTACGGTAGGTGACGATATGATTAAAGATCGTTCAACACTCATGGAAATCTGTAACTCTGACTACAGCGTTTTGTGTGCACACACAATTTAGGGAAGGATATAATAATTATATAAGCAAGGGCCGCAACTGTATTGTAAACAGTAGTTGTGTCATAGGTCATGTGCGCTAGATATGTAATGGACAAATAGTTACCGGCGCATATGGGTGTCTGCCCGTCCGATATGCACAGCAAGTTCGGCCACGAGATGTTGAAACGTCGCCCTGCGCATTCTAAAGTTGGCCAGCCAGTCTCTGTCCCCGAAAGTTTGATTGACTATCTCTGACCACCAGTGGCCGGACCTACAAAAATGGACATGAGATAAATCACAATTACCTATCTTTGTTTGCAAATTTGCATGAGGCCGCATTTCCAGTAGTTGATACTGTTTGTTATTATCCCATATCGCATGCTGATTCCACCGAAAGGCAGTGTTTTAATCACGGCAAAGCATTAGCTGTGGTTAGTTTAAAATGAAATGCAAAAGTGTAGAGCTGGGCCGCGTTTCGGAATATCATTTAAAAAGAATATCAACATGATATAAAACCGACAGTTCGACAAATAACACTGCGATTAGGGCAACTTTAAGTATTTGCCATTATTCAATATTTCGAGGGAAATTAGCTATTATATTACAAGAAAAAGCTGAGATCTTCCTTTTCAATAATGCATTGAAATATTTGTAATCGAATCGATGACATTTTTTAAAATTATTTTACAAGAAAAAATGATGACCATAGAAATAGCACTGCCGCACCACAGGACTGCCGCAACATAGCGCAGGCTTTTTGTTTAGCTTACGAGGGTACATTTATGGTGTTATCACGTCATGCCGAAATCGAGAATAAAACATGAGACAATATCGCTAGCCTATGTGTGCCTACCTTTCCCTGGTCCAAATTTGCCTCTGCGGTACGTCACGGAATGTGACCAAGGTCAGAAGTTGCAGGAGGAATGCTGACAGCTCGTTCGCCTGCAAACGAAGGAAATCATCTGTGCGCCGATTTGAAGCGTCGATTATTTTCGCTATATTGGCTCTTCTGCGGGCTACCCGCGCGATGGTTCTCCTATTATTGCGACAAGTGAATAGCATGAACAGTTCTGTGCCAACGAAGTCCGCCATTGTTGATGCTTAATATGCGCATGCGCATATATCAACTTCCACCTTAAAACGGAATAACAGCGGTGTGTGTGGACGCGACACAGTTTAGAATGAGGTGTGTGTGAATGCGTCAGTAAATCGCTTCATATAAGTCGGCTTGCCTAATTAGATTTAAAATTGCATGTGTGAACACAGCTATAGACGCCTCCCTTTTCAGACAGGAGACAAAAACTGAACCACTCCCAAAATGGCCACCATGGCGGGTTTATATTTGAATGCGGGCATTTTTTCAGAACAGTTCTTAGTTAAAGTGAGCAGCGACAGTTGACTGGTGGTATGTATCTCGGTAACGATATTATTTAATTGACTTTATTGTTTTGAATTGCTGCGAAGTAGTGTAAAGGTATGCATAGCGTTTATTTTGTTGACAATGTCAACACAATGAATTGGGCCTCATTTTCTTGGCAAAACTGTCTTTCGTGCCACATATAAAATAGCCGAAAACAAGATGCGTGAAAGCGCTAGCTATTCTGTGGGTGCTGTCCAGCTCAGAGGGGGAGCCGGCAGAGATGTTCTGCTCTTCATGTATCGAACCTTGGTTCGGTCACCAGTGGATTACGGCAGCATAGTATACGGTTCCGCAAGGAAATCGTATATTGGGCTGCTAGACACGGTCCACCACCAGGGACTGCGCCTGGCCGTTGGGGCCTGCGCAGCTCACCGGTTCAGAGCCTGTATGTCAAAGTCAACAAACCATCACTTAACAACAGGAGAATTAAACTGGCCATGCAATATGTAGTCAAGATATAAAAACTAATGCATTGAATCCTACGCAGAATTGTCTATTCAAGCAACATGACGAAGCCAGGCCGAATTATATCCGGCCACTGAGGCTCCGAATGAAACCTCATTTGGAGGCCTTAGGTGTGATTTGGACGTGTTGGAGGATGCCAAAGTCCCAGAACATCCCCCGTGGTCATTGAGGAAGCCCTCGGTTATCCTCCGACTCACGGAATTGAGGAAGTCTGGGACACATCCACTTGAATACCAAGGACTGCATGCATAGATTCAAGGCCAGTTTGCAGACCACCTCTCCATATACACTGATGGTTCGAAAGACCAAAGCTGGGTAGCTGCTGCGGCAGTCTGCCGACGGAAAGAATTTGGCATACACTTGTGCCTAATAAGACCAATCAAATAGCATGGTATCGTGTTACATCACTTCGCATAATACCAATTCATATAACAATGTACCTAATAAATGCAACAATGTAATACACATAAATGATGATTTATGTGAGTACACGCAAATATAAAACTGCATTATAATTCAAACAATATAACCTCAATCATATAGTTGGGTATCATGTGACTAACATTTTTCAAATACCAAGGGGTATGACAAGGAAAAAAAATCATTCTGCTATTTAGCATACTAAACATTAGGATTAGCCACCCTGACTTTCTCAAGCATAGCTCGACTTCTACACACCACTTGGGCCAGAAATTTCCGCTATTGACAGCTGATAAATAAATTGTGCTGGAACGTAGCCAATATCTTGCAAATAGTAAAAATTGTGAGGCAATAATGGCAACATTTTGGTGTGTACTAATTCCAAAGAGGGTTACAATAAATAAACAAAATAAACATTTTTAACCGTAGGGCTTTACCGCCCCCGCCTAAGGCGAGCCTACGTGTTAATATAATTAATTGTTTCCATGTGAATTTCCTTGGGCCAGCCGCCGCCGTTGTAGCCTTACCTCCCGCCTGCGAGTAGTCTGTCGTCGGTGTCTGCCCCGTACGGAAGGCGCCAGCCAGAGTATCCTCTAAATGCTAGATTTGCCATCGTGCGCATTTATCGGCCTAAAGTGTATTTATATTAGGTTATTTCCACTACTGGCTGCCCCCTTCGTCGTTGGAGATATTATGAATGTTACTAACTGAATCCAAATATGCGCAGTCCAGCACGAGTTGCTACCGCTGTCTCTACTATTTAGTTTACATTATATGTCGTGGTTCTAGCCTAAAAGTAACACTACGTTAATTCTGTGAATGCGTCAGTTATTAGATCCCCGCAGATGGGTAAATTACTTGCAGAAGGCCGACTTAGGCTTAAGGCCTCTCAGTTCATAGAAAGCAATCGAATATCAGGTTTCCATAGCGGTTAATCGACAATAAGACTGGAGGATAGTAAAGAATGCAAGGAACGTCCTGATTCACCTTCACAAGAGCTCATGGTTTATTCTTAACCAAAGACTAACATTGATACCAACGAAATATACGTGGTTTAATATTAATAACTGTCTCCCGTTCCCTCCCGTGTGGTTTCTATAATTTAGTTTAGAATTTTGACCATAAAAAGCCTAAATATCGGTGGAAAACGACGGAGCGTGCAAAAACACGTCCGCCGGGTCTGGCCCCGAACGCCCGACCTCCCATCATTGCTTGGCTAGTCGCCAAGCAACGCTTTACCACCAGGAACCCTCGCATGCAGAAGTGTTAGCAATTTGCGCGCTCGCAAATCGCGCGCACGCAAATTGCTCAAGGCAAGTAGACACGCCCACTTCACATTCATATGCACTAGATATACAGAGTACAACCTTTTCATGCAGACAAATACTCACAAATCCTTGTACGCTTAGCCTGAGAACTGCGATTGGCACTCAAACTACCGTCTTGTTCACACACATTTACACCACATACATTAATACCACAATCAGCGCTTGATTCATACAATTCCTGGTCATCTGGATCCTCTGTTATAAGACAACAAAATTATGTAAAACAAAAGCTGCATTAATAACAATGTGAATTTCTGAAAGTAAACTCATTTCTAAAAGTTTCAGGCGACACCATTTACCTTTAAGCAAACCAAAAACTCTTTCTATCATGACTCTGGCAGAACTGTGAACATAATTATAATGTTTTTCCGAATTTGAGAGATGCCCATTTTCCCGAAAAGGAACGATGCAATACGTTTCATTGCAATAAGCCGAATCAGCCAATAGGTGATAGTCATGATGAAGCACACCGGATTCTAAAGAATCTTTTAAAGGGCTTTCAGAAAAAACTCGCGCATCATGAACAGATCCAGCATGGCGAGCAAAGACATTAATGAATCGTAACCATAACATTCATGCTCACATCTCCTTTTCTATTAATATAACATGCACAAAATGGTTGAGAGGGAGCTTTTATATTTACATAAGTACCATCACAAGCACCCACTACACCAGGAAAACCAGTCTTGGCATGAACATACTCAGCACAAGCCCTTTGCTGTTCTGCAGTCGGAAATGTGATGATATTGGTGCCCAGTTGTTGCAATGCTCTACAGGTGGATAACAAAATCATATGCAGGCTGCCTTTACTCAAGTCGAATCTGTCAGCCACACCCCTCAAAGACTCCATATTTCCTAGCAACCATAATGTAGCCAAAGCTCTTTTCTTCAAAGTTCCAGTGATCCAATTGCAGAATGGTGCCAGGCATCCACACAGCAGCTATATGAATAAAAGAACACAATAGAAAAATAATAGTCTGCCATATATAACAATGAACAACTTTATTTTTGACTAGGTAACAATGGCCCATGACTTCATATTAAATGAGACATTTAAAAAGGGCAAGTTCTTACTATTAAAAATATTCTTGAAAAAACACCTGTCTACCATGTCACGACGTCAAGTGAGGCAGTGGGTACAAACAAGGGGATTTTTTGGCTAACAAGAACTGAAAAAATAGGGAATTCCCCCATGAAATGGGAAGAAAATAGGATTTTTTTATAGGAGCAAATGTACCAAAATATGGTATAGAGGCTGTCAAATGAGCATAGTAATAATTAACAGTAGGAAAACCGGAAACAAACCATTGACAAATTTAGAATAACACAGGATGAAGACTATTGTAGGAATAAAATAGGTACATTTATTTTTTTAGGACGGCCTCCCAACATCCCTTATAGGCATCCATATCCACTACTGTATTTAGACCGTGCATTGGAAAAGAATTACACAAAATTGGTTGCTGAGAATCCCAAACCATGTTTAATAGCCCCAATCCAATTATTATCCGTGTGGTATAGGTTCTATGTTGTGGAAAGGTGTCAATGTTCCGAAGTGACCGATGTAATGAAATCATCAGAAATGTGTCCCTTCTGGGAATTGGCTATTTTCAAGTTGCATCTGGGTTTTTAAACAGAATTTCAGATTGGATTTTGTTTAGCCCGGTAAGTATGTGCACCCCTACATTTGTGATGACTAGGTTTTATTTCACTGGTAAATTACTTTTTTTTTACCTTTAAGCAAACCAAAAGCTCTTTATATCATGACTGGCAGAACTGTGAACATAATTATAATGTTTTTCCGAATTTGAGAGATGCCCATTTTCCTGAAAAGGAACGATGCAATACGTTTCGTTGCGATAAGCCGAATCAGCCAATAGGTGATAGTCATGACGAAGCACACCGGATTCTAAAGAATCTTTTAAAGGGCTTTCAGAAAAAACTTGGGCATCATGAACATATCCAGCATGGGCATCAAAGACATAAATGAATCGTAGTTTGTGGTCACAAACAGCCATAACATTCATGCTGTTTAACCGTCGGCTATTCTACCCCCCGCTATAAGGCGAGCCAACGAGTTAATTTTATGTAATATTTTCCATGTGAATTTCCTGGGCCTCCCGCGGGCTGCTGCGGCTCCTCCTCCCATCTGCAGGTAGTCAGTTGCCGTCGGTGTCCTCCCAGTGCTACGGGCGGATAGCCAGAGTTTCGTCTACATACGCAATTTGCCATCGCACGCATTTATCGGCCTAAAGTATATATATATCTATAAATTAGGTTATTTCAACTAACTGGCTGTCCCCCTCACATCTCGGGTATTATTAATGGTACGGAATTATTCCAGAAGTACGTGTCCAGCTAGGGATGCTGCCGCTGTCACTGATAATCAGTCTATGTGAATGTCGTAATTTCCGCCCAAAGTAACATTACGTTAATGCTGTTAATGAGTTATTGTAATATTCCCGCAGCTGGGTAAAGTAACTGCATAAGGCTTGCTTAGGCTTAAGGCCCTTAATTACATATAAAGCAATCGAATATCAGGTTTCCCATATCGGTTAATCTACAGTAATACTGGAGGATAGTAAAGAATGCAAGGTACGTCTCAATCCACCTTCACAAGAGCTCACGACTTTATTCTTACCATAACTAACAACGATAACAGCGAAATATGCATATTAAATAAAGAAGTAAATGACTCCCATCTTCCCTTGTTGTTTGGTTAATTTAGTTTTGGAATTTATATAGTAAAAAGCCTAAATATCGGCTGAAATGACAGCGCGCAAAAACACGTCTGCCGGGTCAGGCCCCGAACGCCCGACCCTTAGCTAGTCGCCAAGTAACGCTTTACCCCCGCGAACCCTTGCATGCACAGGTGGAAGCAATTTGTGCACCTGTGGGATGAGTGCGCAAATTGCTCAAGGCGAGTAGTACAGAGTACCGGGCAAAGCACCAGCACGCAAATTGCACACTAGACTACGGTATCGGCTTATTCGGACCAAAAGGAAGGGGGCATTACTGGCGACCGGCGGGCCCCGTATATATAAAAAAAATACTCCCAACCGGATCTTACTTTTTGGGCACCGTATACTCGGATTATACTCCCGACCGTAACGTCAACTGTGGGCACCGTAAGCCGTGGTACTCCCGATGGGAAACGGGAAACCCTAGGTGGGCCCCGTATGATTAAATACCCCCGGCGGATATTCCCAATTGGGGCACCGCACCCCGACTCACTCCCGACCAGGCAATGTCCAAGTTTTAAAATGCTTCCTTTTGTAAAATATTCCGGCTTTTTAGGTCCGGTTCATAAATAAATAATAGTTTAAATAAATTCTAAAATATCCCCTTTTCATATCATATATGTGAAGCATTGAGAACTGTTTTAATCATATTTAAATCATCCAGTTATTTCTATAAAGTCATTATAATAATATTCAAATTATATAAGTACCACTATAAAACCTCTCTAATAATACCTAATTCATTCTATCATGTTGCTAAATACATATGCATAATATTCAAACCAAGTTGTGAAACCATGGTAGATTATGTATATTAAGTGAAGTGATAATTAATATCAGATTGTTCTAAGGTTCTACATCAAATATAACCACTGGAGATAACTCTGGAAAATTATGACTGGATTGGTATATTTACATGTATTACTGAATTGAAGTCTGTTTGTATTATATATTGTATGAAAGGAGGTAAATGCTGAAACTAAGGGCAGCATATACAGTTGATGCAGACTGGTTTCTTCACCCAGACAAATAGTCTGTGAAGAATGCCACATAATGGGTATAATAATTAAGTCAAGAATTTCTGTGTGCCTGTTATTGTTATGGTATGACTTACAGATGCCAGTATCTGAGGGAGTGTTAGCACACAGGTGACAATGCATGGGGGCTGTGTGTGTGTGTGTGTTTGCAGGACCTGCCAAAGCCAGGTGTCAGGCTGGAGGTGGGAGGAGTGTGTGTGTGTGTGGTGAGCCCTCCCTGCCCCACCTGGTGGCAGTTTGCTGAACTAAAGATGATAAAATATGTAATTCTCAAAGTAAGGCATGTAGAAACTCCTACTATTTTGGAGTTGTCCCAATCTAAGGGACTGGTAACCACAGGTGTTATGTAAATATAAACAGGGTTGATATTCCCATATAAGTGTAATTGGTGAACTTGATGGAAAAATATGTATCTGACTTGGGGTGGG
This sequence comes from Branchipolynoe longqiensis, assembly GCA_030323885.1. NCBI lineage: Eukaryota > Metazoa > Annelida > Polychaeta > Phyllodocida > Polynoidae > Branchipolynoe > Branchipolynoe longqiensis. The sequence continues at coordinate 9,374,413 of CM059186.1, read as the reverse complement.
TGGGTTGGCCCCCCCACCCCACCCCACCCCCCACCACTGACTGGAGGGGTTCAGCCAATGAAATACCATGTGACACTCTCTGACTGAGGAGACTCCCAGCAACTGTGTACCTGTATTTTGAATGTGTTGAATCTGAATAAAAGAGCTGGGCAGGGGGTGTGGCAGGCAGATGACCTGGAGACAGCACAGCAGGAGGAGCCAGCCACCCCTCCCTACTAGACTTTACCACACTTAATTTCTGTTGGTTTGATATTTCTTTGAACAGATATAGTAAGCAGATACAGTAAGCGGATCATCGCTTGAGTAATATCTACATTAGTGCTTTCCGGCCTCCACACACAGAAGTTAGGGTTCTATTTCCTATTAAGATTCTAGTGTGTAAAATACCGCTAGTTAACACTTTGTCCGAATAATTCATAGCGCTACACCCTTTATGAGCCCAAATGGCAGAAACTCAGCATGGAAAGCCCTCAGGTAGACAAGTTTTCCTCACCAACAGGATATCTATCTCATCATCAACCTTCTCTGCTGAGCTCTATTCTGGTTATTAAAATTGACTATCTTTCAGATGTATAGTTGTATCCAACTTGTTTGTTTGTTTTTTGTTTTTTTATATATACATGGTCCGAATAACACCACAAATATAATAAATATACATGCAAGAAAATAAAATTCCTAATAAAGGCATATAGGAGAAAGTCGCGAGAACGCCTAATGGTAACAACGTGGCGCTGTAGTCGGCCGCTCGGGACCGACGCTTCCGCGCATAACATCCGACATGCCGGCAGTGTCCGGTTCTAACTAATACACATACTGCCCTGGCCTGGAGCACCGCTGACCTAACTGGATCTAGCCCAAAATAGACTCCTGGACGGACTTCTCGATGGTGAATGCGTTACGGAAGTTGCTGCTGTTCGGAACTTTCTCCTCTTGTGCCTTGCACGCCGATGATAACGATAACTGTATAACGAACTGTGAACCGCAATGTTCGCAGCCGATGATCCTAAGATGGATGATCGCTTGCGAAAATCAACTAGAGACCGCAACATTCACAGCCGATGATCCAAGGATGGATGATCGCTTGTGTGGATGCGATATGGCCGAGAGATATATCCCGTATAAAACGGAATATATCGATAAAATTGGGTGATTACCCCCAGTCGTTAGGACTTTCCGTACATTTTCCTAGATTAGTATTTATGTATAGACATCATAGAATTGCGCCAAAATGCTTTCTTGAAGAGTTGAGAGTACATACAGAGTTTTTGCGCGCCTCTGCGCATGTTACTCGCGTTGAGTAGTAGTTAGAGGAGTATAGCTACAATGTTTGAATACTGTCAATAAATTCTTTCATTTAAGAGACCAGACGGGATGGCCGAATGAGCTGGAGCGTCCGCCTCCCGTGCTGGTAGATCGTGGGGTCGTGGGTTCGGGCCATGGTCGAGTCAAACCAATGACTTGAAAATTGCCGAGGTTTTAGAGCAAACTTCAGTGAGGTGCGATTGCTTTGTCAGAGGCTTGACCCTCTTGCCCTTTGCTTACAAGAAACCTATATAAAGGCTACTGATCAGATCTCCCTAAAACACTACAATATGTATCACTGTTGTGCGCCGGATGGGGAACGAGCCACTAGTGGCCCGTCTGTTCTGGTGCGTGAAGACGTGATACATACCCCCATAACCTTAAATACAACTTTTCAAGCAATAGCCATTCGAATTAGTCTGGATAAAACCATTACAATATGCTCCATATATATCCCCCCAAACTCCATTTTTTCAACACAAGTTTTAGAAACTTTAATGGATCAGTTGCCTTCCCCCTATATTTTAATGGGGGACTTCAATGCACACAACCCCCTGTGGGGGTGCACAAACACAAACAGCAAGGGCAGGGGAGTTGAGAATTTCCTGGGCAATCGCTCTTTGAGCTTTCTAAATGTTGGGTCCCATACCTATGTTCATCCTGGGTATGGGACCTCCTCTGCGATCGACCTCACTATTTTGCAACCCGATCTCCTGCTGGACTTCTCATGGAGAGTCTGGAATGACCTATGTGGAAGTGACCATTTCCCTATCGTGATTACGACCAAAGGACCAGCTCGGAACCGGAAGGAACCGAGCTGGCGGCTGAACAAAGCCGACTGGTCACTGTTCCAGTCGCTCGCCCGTGAGAGGTTCGCGGGAGTAGCCCGCAATGATTCTGTTGCAATGAAAACATTCACAGACATCTTGGGGTCGATTGCGGAGGAAACCATTCCTAGGACCTCTGCTTTTCCAAAACATATAACAAATCCTTGGTTTAATGCAACTTGTAAGAACGTGATCAATGAGCGGAAAAAGGTGCAACATGTTTTCTTCCGGCGGCCTACCGCCGAAAACCATGTTCGCTTTAAAATTCTAAGGGCTCGGGCTCGCCGAACTATTAGGGAGGCGAGGAGGCTGTGTTGGAGACAATATGTCTCCGGCATAACCACTCACACCCCACTTTCTAAAGTATGGACCATGATCAGGAAAATGAAACTGAAGGCTGCTGGATCATTAGTCCAACACCTAAAACACAATAACATTCTTTTAACTTCCGTAACCGACATAGCCAACCTTCTTGCAACCACATTTTCCCAGAACTCATCTGTACAAAACTGCCTTCCGGCCTTTGCACAGATGAAGTTGCATATGGAGCAACATCCAATCAATTTCAAATCTAATAACACTGAGCACTACAATAGTTTCTTCACAATAGATGAATTAAAGCAAACTTTAAATAGGTCACACAACACTGCAATAGGTCCAGATCAAATACACTACCAATTTTTAAAACACCTCCCACCAGCAGCAGTTGAACTGCTTCTGCAACTTTTTAATAATATCTGGTGCACAGGAGACATCCCAACCTCCTGGCAAGAGGCCATCATTATTCCCATCCCCAAACCGTAAAAGACCATAGCGAGCCTGCGAACTACCGCCCGATAGCGCTTACAAGGTGCATTTGTAAAACTTTTGAACGAATGATTAACGATCGCCTCGTCTGGATCCTGGAGTCGGAGCACCATCTGACCGACTTCCATTGTGGTTTCAGGCGGGGGAGGAGTACCCTCGACCACTTGGTCCGATTGGAGTCGTTTGTTCGAAATGCCTTCATAAACAAAGAACATGTGTCCGTCTTTTTCGACCTTGAAAAGGCGTACGACACGACATGGAAATACGGCATCCTTAAGGATTTGTTCAATATGGGGTTTAGAGGGCGCTTGCCCATTTTCATTTCTAAATTTGTATCACACCGAAACTTTAGAGTTTGGGTCAATGCTACCCTCTCTGATCCTTTTGATCAAGAGATGGGAGTACCTCAGGGTAGCATTCTATCTGTTAGCCTTTTTGGCATTAAAATTAACAATATAGTAAAATCCATAATTCTTTTTATGTTCTCACACCACCATTTTTCTTTTTTTTTTTAGAATAAATATTCGCTATATATATAGCGGGGAGCCGTGAGCTCGGGTAACGACTTAATATTAACAATTACCCCCGCAACTCGGTGCAAGGGGCCATCCACTATATAACAGTTGTTTCCCCACCGTGCCGTCTAAACTATACAACAAGTAGCACATTTGGCAGGAGTGCTCTACTTAGACACGGTGGGACTACGCTAAATGAATAATGATATTTACTTTATATATTGACCGTGTCCAAGTGACTATGCGGTCGTCCGTTATACCTGACAAGGTCGTACTAAACGACATTCATATTATGTGTCCAAAAGGTGTAGTGACTCTTTTTACAAACGTACGCAGGCAAGTGCAATTAATTTACGGGCCACACATATACATGAAAAGGTCGTACTAAACGACATTTACATATCCTTAGTAGGAGACGTTTAATACTATAAGAACCGTAGGCACGGACGTGTGATGAATCTATGGGTTATACTTTCTCCCGTGAGGGTTGTACCAAACGACATTTACATTGTCCGTCCAAGGTGTTTAATGAGTATTTATACCATGCGTACCTACGCAAGCCTTTTAACTCGCGGGCCGACTCTGTCGGAGCCTGTCAAACTGGGTAGTCCTAATCTTACGGGCAAATTAATCGGTATCTTCTACTCCAACTAGCGACCAATGGAAGAAAATAACGTGGCCTTTTCCAGGGTTGAAACCATTTATTTCTTATCTTCCCCAGGGGAAGGAAATAACGTTAGCCAGTTCCAACGATGAAGCTAGTTATTTCTCGGCCCCCCGTTAGTGTTCGGACTAGTTGGTGCCCCCCATGGCCCTGGAAGAACTACCTAGAAATTCCCCGTGCCCCGTAATTTCCCGATCCTACATACCCAGTCGACCCCTGGCTACCGACCAAGTCGGACCGCGATCGACCACAGTCAATGACTCATAATACTGTTACATTAAGTTTTATACGGAGACCTACCATACCATAGCATATAACAATTATAATACAACGAATAACATAAGGCAATATGGGGGAGTTGCACATGGGGAAAGGGCGAAATATTATGGAAATTTAAGAAATATCAAGATGGAGAAGAAAATACGGACCTCCGGCAACTCGTGCAATGTTGCAACGAGCTGCGGGTTGTCTTTGCTCTAAGAATTCAAGAGAACTATTTGGATTACACAGTTGTCTGGGGGGGGTGCCCTGCCATGGTTAACTAAACCAGACAATAACAGTTTGTTGATCTGGAATTTAAACCTTGGTTAATGGTTTGTTACCTGCCTAAAGACGGCTTAATATCCTAAAGAAGTTTACTGTATGAATAAAATCACCCCAAAACACCAATTTTAATACCCGCCGAGGATCGGCCTAAGAGATGTTAAATTTTTATTTATTTTTTATTTTGGATACTTAGTGGGTTAATGCTTGCCGAAACCCGGCCTAATTTAAGTTAAATTTTTGTTTTATGATTTTAAATTGCAATCTATTAATCCCAACGCGGTGGGTGAGCCGCCTATTGCGGCCTAATATTTTCCCAATTTAGTAGTGGGCAACAAGCGCAAATGAAAACGGGTCACCGCAGTAAAATTCCAGAGCATTCGCGGAAATTCGTGTTTTGGTATGGTGGTTATCACCGGTTAGCAGTGTAGGTATGGACCCAATATGGTGCCAACACACGGACCGGGGGGGCGCCCGGCCGGGGTCTTACTTACCGTACACAACAGTTGATAATCCGAGGGAGGAGCGGGCCGCTTTTTTTTCTTGGGAGAGCCAAATGCCAAACAATAGATGCGGTAATCAACACGCAACTGAAGAAAAGCCCGCTAATATGGAGAAACACACATATCAATTGCAAGTGATGTCCCGGTTTCGGAGCGGCCGACACCTGGTAATGGATCGGGACGAACCCGTAAAAAATCTACATTACCAGAAAAATAATAGGCTGTTGCGGGTACCTGAAATTAGGTCCTAGCGGGACTAGTGGTACCTGATCCACGCTCTTAGGAGAGATCATCACAGGGCTGTTGGGTTTTTGTGCAGTGCTCCCTGTTTCTCGCCAGCTAAGCTGCCTGGCGGATTGGGGCCAGACAGGCCAGGACCTGTGGAGCGACTGCCGTTAACGTCAAAGGATGGGCAAAAGGCATAATCCGGTGGGCCGCTGCCCACATCCCTCTACACCAGGAATATTCCACGAATAAACCGGAAAGAATGTCGTTTTAATTGGTTAATGTGGATACTAGTTTTTATAATACAATCCGCTTTGGAAAATAATAGATGACACGACCCAAAATCGTTGCTGAGTTCCATCTTTGAACTATGCTGGTAGGTTAAAGTTGAAATATCAAAATTTCGTCAAACTTTTATCACCCGATAATACGGGGTTCTACGATGGTACTACTTAGTGGTTCGCTGTACCGCGAATAATATAACACTGGACGTCGCGATATCCCTAATCGCGGGCATAGCCGTTTGGTACGAACCTACTTGCTGCTGTTTTATTGAATGGCCGTAATTTATGTTTGCGACTTTCATGGGGAACCGTGTGTCACACACCTAACTGACACTCAAGATTGACATTCAACCAAATTCCTCTCCCGCATGGAATTAATATTCTGACTATCAGACCTTATTTTGCAAATTGTATAACCAGTGAGACACACACGTTTTTTTTTCTTTTTAATGGTGCACGCGTTTACACGCACCTATATAGTTCGAAAGGAGTTTTATGATATGTACTTTGTTTAGTCCAACTAATTTTACGTATCACCTGGAAGCCGGCTGACGTCTGTGAATTTTGGACAACAGGAGCCATTGAAGAGGGGGTGCACAAACTTTGTGTATATGCACCCATGCATTGCGATGTCGTTCGTGAATGTTGGATAACATAAGCCATTGAAAGAGAGTGCACAAAACTTTGCGTACACAATCCTATACACAGAGAACTGGCGGGGAACCGTCATTTTCATATTAGAATCTGATATGTAAGGGTTTCAAAGAAAGCCTGTATACCTGTATGGTTATAAACCACCCTCGTATTTTAGCGTCGACGAGGCGAGGTAACCCTTGATTTTATATGGAAATCCGATACATAAAGGCTTCTTATTTTTATTATTGTTATTATTATTATAATTATTATTGTTTTGTGTTTCCATACGTCAGGTGTCAGTCACCTGGCGAAAAAGATGAAAATGTTTTTCTTTTCGCAAAACCAGTTTGATATGACCCGCATTGCTCTCGGGAAACCGTTATCTTATGTTAAAATTTAATATGCAAAGGATATTATTATTATAATTATTATTGTTTTGTGTTTCCGTACGTCCGGTGTTAGTCACCTGGCGAAAGAGATGAAAATGTTCTTTTTTTTTTTTTTCTTAAAACCAGTTCGATATGACCCGCGTTGCTCGCGGGAAACCGTTATCTTATGTTAAAATTTAATATGCAAAGGATATTATTATTATTGTTTTGTGTTTCCATACGTCCGGTGTTAGTCACCTGGCGAAAGAGATGAAAATTTTTTTTTTTTTTTTTTTCCGCAAAACCTTCCGTTATCTTATATTAAAGTTTAATATGTAAAGGATATTATTATTATAATTATTATTGTTTTGTGTTTCCATACGTCCGGTGTTAGTCACCTGGCGAAAGAGATGAAAATGGTTTTTTTGGGGGGTTTTTTTCCGCAAAACCTTCCGTTATCTTATATTAAAGTTTAATATGTAAAGGATATTATTATTATAATTATTATTGTTTTGTGTTTCCATACGTCCGGTGTTAGTCACCTGGCGAAAGAGATGAAAATGTTTTTGTTTTTTTCGCAAAACCAGTTTGATAGGACCCGCGTTGCTCGCGGGAAACCGTTATCTTATGTTAAAATTTAATATGCAAAGGATATTATTATTATAATTATTATTGTTTTTTTGTTTTTTTTAATTTACTTATTTTTATTTATTTTTCCCCAGCAACATACCTGGGATGATAGCGGTCGAGCTGTAAGACACTTGTTGCTACTTGAGGAAATCTATGGGAGTCTGACTAGTTTCCGGGGCAGTAAAACTGGAAAAAGAGGACAAGACTTCCCAGATGTGGCCCGGAAAGGGATTCCATGACAACCCCCCCCCCTTTGGCTGTGAGTATTCCAGCTGAACTGGAAAAGGATTTTTAATTATTATTATTGTTATTCAATGCAACACACAATTGCGAAGCAGGCTGATTGATTGATTGGTGGTTTCTTTAGGCCGTGTCGGCAGCATAGGCCATATTCACGGCGAGAATTGTTTGTTTTTTATTCAACCATCGCCTTTACACACATGTAAAAGCACACAATCAGTTAGGTGCCAATAGACACATTAATTTTTAAAAGCCCAAAATCATATAATTAAATAAAATAGATGAGAGAATTAATTAATATAAATTGTTTTAATGAATTATATGAATTATATGAGGCGGTACAGACCAGCTGCCCTCAAAAAAGCTAAAATGTCTTCTTGTTTAACTTTGGTAAAAAGGTCACGCATGCTGTTTGCAGTGTAAAATTGTTGGCGCAGTGCCATAAAATCAACACAGTTTAATAAAATGTGCTTGACTGTCAGTGGGGACTGACATCCAATACATTCAGGGGGAGGGTCCCCCTTGAGCAGGAAAACATGTGTTAGCCACCAGTGGCCAATACGGCAGCGGCTAAGGACCACTTGGTCCCGCCGACCCCCCACATGAGAATGTGGTGGTTTTCCCACAGATGGTTCAATTTCTTTAAGTTTATTAATGTTTTCATAGTATGCCACGCAAAATATCTGAGGCCGGTTGGAGTTGTTCTACCAGTCGCCCGCTGATGTACCTACCCCCGTATGCACAGAGCCATTAAAGAGCGGTGCATGTGGTGCACAAACTAGTACCTCGGGAAGTTTTGACGAAACTGTACGTACACCCGTATGGGAAACCGTTACCTTAGATTAATATTGGGTATGTAAAGAATTTTTTTATATTTTATTTATCGTTTGTTGGCCGCCATACGGTCACCCTTGTGCCACGCTCCCCAACAACATACCTGGGACGATGACGGTTGAGCTGTACGACTCGGCATCAGCCGAGAATGTGTCACTCATCGACAAGCTGGTGACACTGGACCTGAGGCAGGCTAGGGTTGTTCTACCAGTCGCCCGCTGATGTATGCACCCCCGTATGCACAGAGCCATTAAAGAGCTGTGCATGTGGTTTGCAAACCATTACGTCCGGAAGTTTTGACAAGACCGCGTCCACACCCGTATGCTCAGAACCATTAAAGAGTGGTGCATGTGGTGCATTCTGGACAACATGAGCCATTGAAAAGTGTTGCCCAAACTTTGTGTACACACATCTATGCACTGTGAACTAGCGGGGACCCGTACTTCATGTTTGCAACTTTCACGGGGAACCGTGTTATGCGTTCGCCATGTAAGTGGCCACTCCTAAATGACCGTATTTAACCTGTCTTTACCTTCATATGGAATCAACCCTGAACAATGGAATACTCGTTTGCAACTGTGGTACTTAGTGACAACAATTTTGTACGCGTCTACACGCACCTATTATGTTTAAAATTTGTCTAGATCAATGAAATTTTCATATTATATGCGAGCCCGCTGGAAGCGGGCTGGTCCATGGCCCTGTTCTATTTCTGAAACTAATTTACACAATGGTGTTTTTGCGGCCATTAATACCAGTTTTAACAGTTCGTGGGGCTAGTTTAACTCCGGGGTTTACTGCCAACTATAAATTCACTTTACTCCTTGGTGCATTAAGTGGACCAACGTGTCCAACGTTTTCTAGGATAATATGTGATATTTACATGGTATATGTACCTTTGTGGACCAACGTGTCCCAACTTTTTCTAGGATAATATGTGATATTTACATGGTATATGTACATTACTTAACGGGTTGGTTATTATTATTATTTATTTATTTTTTTTTTTTTTACCAGAAATTAAATTGCCGTGCAACGCTAATCAATTTGACTTTACTTTTACTTCCACCGGAATTGGTTTGCCATATGTTTGCATTAATTTTCACGGGTCCTCGCAATACTTTCATCTTAAATGTTTGCGGTCCTACTATTTAAATGTGTTGGTCTGGTGGTTGTGCGTGAGGGTTTACTTAGAACATATTACTTTGATAGTTTAACTGATTTTGGTAAGATGATGTTGACTCCTTTAGGATGAAATTTGGAAGACTTCTTAATTGTAAGAAGTACATCGACCTTTGGAATAAAATTTGGAATATGTTTATTACTTAAATTTCTTTTATGTGGTCTCAAAATACCCTCACCTCTTCCACATGACCAATTTTTATATAATGCAATCCCCTGGCCACCTAAACAATTGCCATGTGGATGGGGATTACAAATTTTAAGTTGCTTAAACTAGTTTAAGGCTTAGGTTGTATTTAATTCAATTTAAAGGATCCCAATTTAATTTATATATAAACGTTTTAATTTAGATGAAATGTTCTACTACCAAGCTGATGCCCTCAGAGAGAATTTATTACTAGAAAGTAATAGCCCCTTATAATTCTGCATCCCTGAGACGAATAATTAATAAAAAAAAGTATATTATAAAAGTGTCGGTTTAAACGCTTGCCCTAACTGATCCTCTGCTCTACATTATTTGGGGAAACAAGGGGAATAAATATGTAATGAGATATATACAAACAGAATCTACAAGCAAGTGTGTTATATTTGTAAAATTGTGTGAAAATTAGTATTGGTGTAGTACTTATTTAATATTGAACTCCCCATATAAAAATAATCGACCGTAAATTAATGTGTACCCTAAAACAATACCCGGTGTGGTGCCCTGGAGCGAAGATGGTGGTGGCCGGTTCCACGGGGGTACGTCCCGCGTCTGGGTCTGCCTTGGTCTTGGGAGATGGTGGTTGGACGCTGTCGTGGCTGACGTTTCGGCTCCCCGTGGAACCGGTGACGCCCCGGAGAAGAGACGTCGCCGTGGCCCCCGGACATGGTGTAGCGTTATGGTGTATGTGGAATGTAAAACATATCATAAGGTTAACAAATGTGGACATGGATTATTAAAGGAATGTATATTGAGCAAACGGGACATATGTATTGAAATTTGAGCAGAGAACCAATCAGTTTGAGTTAGTAAAAGGAACACATAATAAATTTTCTACTATTTAATAGGAATATTTAATTTAAAATGTTATATTATGACTCTCCCAAAAAAAATAGAAAATTATTTTTATTTCCGGTTAAGCAGGATATAATTACTTTTGTTTATAAACACGTGCATTTGGTTGCCTTAAGCACTTTGGGGTTTTCACCCTAAATGAAATATAATTAAATACATAGCACTGCGGTAGGGGTGCTGTCGATTTATGGCTAAATTAATCTGTGTATTATTTATAGCACTACCGTGGTAGTGCCGGGGTTAGTTTGAACAAGTCGAAACTTGTTTTATAATAAATATTACTTATTTATTGTATGTTTAATCCTCGGAGTGAGGCTGAGGAGTGGGGTTCTCAACCGGGGGGCAAAGGTTGCCCTCCTCCAGGGTTATTACGTCCACAGGGGGACTAGGGTCGCCCTCAGAGGACGATATGGGGTAGGAGGCAGCGATGTCTACTAACACCCCTAAATTACCCCCCACTTCGTCGTGAAGGGAGGTGGCTTTAGAGATATCAGAAAATTGGGAATGTATTTCCTCCCAATCGTCTGAATCTAGTGACGAATCGGCCGCCTTGGGTGACCTCCTCGCCGTATGGAAATATGGGATGGTGTCGTCCAGGCACTGAATAATTCCAGAAGTACGCGTACGGCTAGGGATGCCGCCGCTGTCACTGATAATCAGTTCTAAGTTAATGTCGTTAATTTCCGCCCTAAAGTAATACTACGTTAGATTCGGTTAGAGTTTGTCATTATATTCCCGCAGATGGGTTAAGTAACTGCATAAGGCCTGCTTAGGCTTAAGGCCCTTAATTACATATAAAGCAATCGAATATCAGGTTTTCCATAGCGGTTAATCTACAGTAATACTGGAGGATAGTAAAGAATGCAACGAACGTCCCAGTCCACCTTCACAAGAGTTCACGACTTTATTCGTACCATAACTAACAAGGATACCAGCGAAATATGTATACCTATTAAAGGAGCAGATAACTCCCTTTCCCTCCCGTGTGGTTTGTGACCATGCATGTAGGTTTTTCAGACAGAATGTGTAGAGGATAAGAAGAGACGACGCAGGGGGGAAATGAATACGGGGGGGGCTGCAATGTGTGGACAGAGAGTTGTTCGCGCATGCGGTGGGGTGATACAAGAAACTGACAGAGTCACATGCCAGTATGTCGCCAATGTAGGGCGCTCGGCCCGCATGTGCAAACGCGTGGGTTCGCCGGGGTAAAGCGCGTGCTGACTTAGCGACTCAGCTCTCAGTGACACGCACGCGATGACCAGTGTCTCGGAGTTCGTCGTTGCTCGATGAGGCCTAGTACCGCTAGTAGCACAACGCGTATACGCGCCGCGGGCAAGACACCCCTCGGCGCGTGCACATGCGGAAGCAATTTGCGCGCCCGTTGGACGAGTGCGCAAATTGCTCAAGGCGAGTAGACACGCCCACTTCAAATATTACCATTAGTTAATATTTATTATGAAGTTATTCCCCGGACTGAGGCTGAGGAGTGGTGTCCTCAGCAGGGGGGCTAGGGTCGCCCTCCTGCGGAGTAACCTCCTCCTCAGGGGGGCTAGTGCCTCCCTCCGAGGGCGATATGGGGTAGGCGGCAGCGATGTCCACCAATACCCCCAAATTGCCCCCGATCTCGTCCTGTAGGGAGGTTGCCGCACTTACGTCGGAATAATGAGAGGGGACCTCTTCCCAATCCCCCTCAGAAGAGGGGGTATCCCAGGTCGTCCAGGCACACCTCCACAGCAGCGACACCCACCGGAGGTGGGATGTCGTCGTATAAATTAAGTCCCACTGACCTTGGTTCGAACTGCGGTGGCTCCTCCAGGGGTGCAGGGGTCGACAGCTGGGGCGCCTCAGAAGATTTACGAGACCGTAATTGGGCGGTTCGGATTACAACCGTTGTATCTGATATGACTTCGCAGACTTCCCACGGTCCATCCCAGTTTGGCGCCAATTTAATATTCGCGTTTGGCTCATGATATCGTAATACCATGTCGCCTACTTTAAATCTAGGGAAGTCAGCATTACTCGTGGCTTACACATGCTTTTCTGCTCAAGGGGGAACCTCCCCCTGAATGTATTGGGTGTCAGTCCCCACTGACACTCAAACACATTTTACTCAGTTGTGTTGACTTTTTGGACCTGCGCCAACAATTCTACACTGCAGACAGTATGCGTGACCTTTTTTACTAAAGTAGAACAACAAAACATTTTGGCCTTTTTGAGGGCAGCTGGTCTGTACCGCCTCATATAGTTCATTAAAACAATTTTTATCAATTAATTCTTTCATTTAAGAGACCAGACGGGATGGCCGAATGAGCTGGAGCGTCCGCCTCCCGTGCTGGTAGATCGTGGGGTCGTGGTTTCGGGCCATGGTCGAGTCAAACCAATGACTTGAAAATTGGTGCTTGTCACTTCCTAGCCAGGCGCTCGGCATTACTAGGACAGGGCAAGGACTGGTGTGCTCAGTGTCAGGATAATGTGACTGAGTGGGATACCAGGTCATGGTCCCGGCGGCCTGGTTTCCCAGTGAGAGCACTATAAAGTCGCCAGGATGCGCACTGTCACAAGTCGGTACCCGTCCTGATATGACCTTGGATGTTGCTAGGACGTAAAACAACAACAAACAAACAAACAAAACATCTTTAAACAGCAACTACAATATGTTATCACTCTTATGCACCGGATGGGGAACGAGCCACTGGTGGCTCGTCCATTCTGGTGCGTGAAGATGTGATACACACCCCCATCACCTTAAATACAACTTTTCAAGCAATAGCCATTCGAATTAGTCTCGATAGAACCATTACAATATGCTCCATATATATCCCCCCTAACTCCATATTCTCAACACAAAGAATTACTTGTTAAGATATTATAAGCTTGATCATTGGTACTCTATCCCCCTTACAATTTTAATGGTGGGACTTCACATGCACACAACACCTCATGGGGGGTGGGTAACACACCAAACAGCAAGAGGCATTAGATATTTGCACGGACTTCCTGACTGCACATCATGCTTCAAAGCTTCTAAATGATGGGTCCCCCAACTTTTATGTTCATCCTGGGTAGGGGACCTGCTCTGCAATCCAGCCCCCCACCCCCCCGGGGGGGGGGGGGGGGGGGGGGGGGGGGGGGGGGGAGCCCTCACATAAACACACTGCGTACTCCTTGCTGGAACTTTTCTCAATGGAGAGCTTCTGAGGACGTACCTTTGTGGAAGTGACCATTTCCCTATCGTGATTACGACTAAGGGACCAGCTCGGAACTGGAAGGAACCGAGCTGGCGGCTGAGCAAAGCCGACTGGTCACTGTTCCAGTCACTCGCCCATGAGAGGTTCACGGGAGTAGCCCGCAATGATCCTGTTGCAATGAAAACTTTCACAGAGATATTGGGGTCGATTGCAGAGGAAACCATTCCTAGGACCTCGGCATTTCCAAAACATATAACAAATCCTTGGTTTAATGTAACTTGTAAGAACGCTATCAATGAGCGGAAAAAGGCGCAACGTTTGTTCTTCCGGCGGCCTACCGCTGAGAACAACGTTCGTTTTAAAATTCAAAGGGCTCGGGCTCGCCGAATTATTAGGGAGGCGAGGAGGCTGTGTTGGAGACAATATGTCTCCAGCATAACCACTCACACCCCACTTTCTAAAGTATGGACCATGATCCGGAAAATAAAACAAAAATATGCTGGATCATCGGTCTAACATCTAAAACACAATAATATTCTTTTAACTTCCGTAACTGATATAGCCAATCTTCTTGCCAGTACTTTCTCCCAGAACTCATCTGTGCAGAACTGCCTTCCGGCCTTTGCACAGATGAAGTTGCGCCTGGAAAGACAACCTATAAATTTCAAATCTAATAACACTGAGCACTACAATAGTTTTTTCACAATATATGAATTAAAACACGCTTTAAATAGATCGCATGACACTGCAATAGGTCCAGACAAAATACACTACCAATTTTTAAAACACCTCCCACCAGCACCAATAGAACTGCTTCTGCACCTTTTTAATAATATTTGGTGCACGGGAGACATCCCAACCTCCTGGCAAGAGGCCATCATTATTCCCATCCCCAAACCGGGGAAAGACCATAGCGAGCCCGGGAACTACCACCTGATAGCGCTTACAAGTTGCATTTGTAAAACCTTCGAACGAATGATTAACGATCGCCTCGTCTGGATCCTGGAGTCGGAGCACCATCTGACCGACTTCCAGTGTGGTTTCAGGCGGGGGAGGAGTACCCTCGACCACTTGGTCCGATTGGAGTCATTCGTTCGAAATGCCTTCATAAACAAAGAACATGTCGTGTCCGTGTTTTTCGACCTCGAAAAGGCATACGACACGACATGGAAGTACGGCATCCTGAAGGATTTGTTCAATATGGGTTTTAGAGGGCGCTTGCCCATTTTCATTTCAAAATTTTTATCAAACCGGAACTTTAGAGTTCGGGTCAATGCTACCCTCTCTGATCCTTTTGATCAGGAGATGGGTGTACCTCAGGGTAGCATTTTATCTGTTAGCCTTTTTGGCATTAAAATTAACAATATAGTCAAATCCATTAAGAGAACTGTGTCCTGCAGTCTCTATGTAGATGACTTTTTAATATGTTATAAAGGTAAAAATATGAACACTATAGAACGGCAACTCCAATTAAATATCAATAGCCTTTCCTCATGGGCAATGGAAAATGGTTTTAGATTCTCCAAATCGAAAACCGTTTGCATGCACTTTTGTCTTTTACAGACTTTGCACCATGAACCTAATTTAACAATTGGAAATGATCCCATAAAAGTAGTCAAAGAGAACAAGTTTTTAGGAGTCATCTTTGACAACAAATTATCTTTTATCCCTCATATTAAGTATTTAAAGTCCAGGTGCCTTAAGGGACATTTTAAAAGTTCTAGCCCACACACAGTGGGGAGCAGATAGCACTGTTCTGCTCCAATTATATAGAACTTTAATACGTTCAAAATTGGACTATGGCTGTATTGTTTATGGTTCAGCCAGGAAATCATACATATCACAGTTAGACACTATACACCATCAAGGCCTTCGGCTGGCCCTGGGGGCGTTTAGAACCTCGCCCGTCCAGAGCCTTTATGTCGAAGGCCGAGAGCTTTCCCTTAAGAGTAGAAGGCTCAAACTGTCTATGCAATATGCGATAAAATTAAAAGGAAATATTTTAAATCCTGCATATAACTACATTTTTATGCCACCATATGAACACCTCTATGAATCAAGGCCAACATACATAAAGCCGTTAGGCCTCAGAATAAAGCCTCATATGGAGGCCCTGAGGGCAAATATACATAACATAGCACTCTCACAATATTCAGATGTTCCTCCGTGGCAGCTGAGGAAACCAAACATCATCCTTCAGCTGGCCATGTCGAAGAAATCTCAGACGCACCCACTTTCATATCATGAAAGCTTTATCGATGTGCGAAGCGCTTTTAGCTCCCACCTAGCCGTTTACACGGATGGGTCAAAGACAGACAACAGAGTCTCTGCGGCAGCAATCGTCCACGGACGTGAATTAGGTACGCGTATTCCAGATCAGAGTTCTATCTTTACTGCTGAGGCATGAGCACTCCTACTCGCGTTAGAGTGCATCGAAACCTCAGCCACTCATAAATTCATCATTTTCACTGACTCTTTTTCCTGCCTTCAGGCTTTAAACAATAGAAAACTGGACCACCCAATACTACTTAAAGTACTCATTAAACTAAACTCTCTTTCAATAGCAAAATTTGACATTCACCTATGTTGGGTGCCTAGTCATGTGGGTATCCCAGGAAATGAGAGAGCAGATCAAGCGGCCACTCGAGCCCTGACTGCTCCATTGGAACACTGTCATATTCCCCACTCTGATCTGAAACCTACCATTCAAAAATACATTTGGAACCTATGGCAGATGGAATGGGATGAACACCCAGACAACAAACTCCATAGAATTACCCCCTCCGTGAACGGACTGCCGCAGAGTCGCCTTTTAACAAGATGCCATATTGGCCACTCGTGGCTAACACACATTTTTCTGCTCAAGGGGGAGCCTCCCCCTGAATGTATTGGATGTCAGTCCCCACTGACATTAAAACACATTTTATTAAACTGTGGGTCTTCAGGGAGCTGTGGCTTCCTGTTGACCAATACTGCACTTTGGCCCCGACTTCACCTAGACGAGGGGTTGGACTGGCCCGGTCCAATCAATCGGCTGGTCACGCCAAGCCCTAGGAGTAGTACTATGAAGAATGTAATTATCTAGACACTCATATTTATACATATATTTTTATATATACATAAATCCAATTTATTTTCATTTTTCACTACTCCTAGAAGGCGGTGGCTAGAGTCAATCTGGTAATGATCTTCCATTTTGGCAGATTATTGCTTGAGTATATCACCCTTGTATCCTTGGTGTGTAACTGCCGGGTATCCGCAGCTCTGCACACCCCCATTTGGGGCTCCGTGGTGGGTGGGGAGCAAGGGTGACGAATCTCTTTCATAAAATATGGCTTCAAACCAAAAAAAACAAAAAAGACCGTTGACAGACTCGGATTCGGATCAGGAACCTTCTAGTGAATGGGCTAGATTTGTTGTCCTTGAGGCAACCGATTCATCCCATCCTCTGGGCAAGCTGTCCCCATTTGCCATTGACAAAGGCATTCTGGGGATAGCAGGCATGGTGACTTCAGTGAAGAAACTACGTTCTGGACAGATTCTTGTGGAGTGTGGTAAGAAGGCCCATGCTGATAACCTGCTGCGTTGCAAAACACTGGCAGGTGTCGGCATGAAGGCCTCACCTCACCGATCCCTGAACTCTAGTAAAGGAGTAATCCGTACTAGAGAACTCCAGGGTATCGATGAGGTTGAAATCGTCTCTGAATTAAAACCTCAAGGCGTGTTAAATGTCAGAAGAATAACTATTAAAAAAGAAGGAAATATTATTCCTACAAACACTTATATTCTGACATTTAATAAACCCACTCCACCTAAGAAGTTGAAAATTGGCTACTTAATCGTTGATGTCGATTTGTTTATTCCAAATCCACTCCGATGTTTCCAATGCCAGAAGTATGGTCATGGCAGAGACAACTGCTCCAGTGAGCAGACCTGTCTCCGATGTGGTCAGAAAGGGCACGAAAATACAGACTGCAAAAACACAGTTAAATGTGTTAACTGTCAAGGTGCCCATATGGCCATATCGAAAGATTGTCCTGTGTGGAAAAAAGAAAAAGCTGTACAAAGGGTGAAAACTGAAAACAACATCAGCTACCCAGAGGCTAGGAAATTGGTTGAGGGGTCCATCCCCTCCCGCTCCTATGCCTCTGCGGTCAAACCCTCCACCAGGACAATCAAATGTCAGACCGACTGCACATGGTTGAACTTGGATCAACCAAAGTGCAGTCCTTCTGGTTTCCAGAGCGTGGTTTCTTTAACAAAGACAACCACTGTCCAAACTGATCCGAATCCAAGTGTGTCTAAGAAAGACTATCAAAATTACAAAAAAAACAAAGCCGGCGCCTGACAAGGCTCCGGCACAAAAACAGAGGAGAGTTGCTCCCGATAGGGAGCAGAAGGGATCTATTTCCCTTAAAAATAAATTTTGTGTGTTGGATGAAGAAGAGATGGCTGAGGCTGCGCCGAGTCGTGGTCGCAGCGTCTCCCCCAAAGTGAAAATGAGGGGGAGATCACCCGTCAATCCACCACCTTGATGGCGGGTGAATCTCTTCTTCAATGGAACTGCCGAGGTTTTAGAGCAAATTTCAATGAAGTGCGGTTGCTTTGTGAGAGGCTTGACTCTCTTGCCCTTTGCTTGCAGGAAACCTATATAAAGGCTACTGATCAGATTTCTTTAAAGCACTACAATATGTATCACTCTTATGCACCGGATGGGGAACGAGCCACTGGTGGCTCGTCCATTCTGGTGCGTGAAGATGTGATACACACCCCCATCACCTTAAATACAACTTTTCAAGCAATAGCCATTCGAATTAGTCTCGATAGAACCATTACAATATGCTCCATATATATCCCCCCTAACTCCATATTCTCAACACAAGATTTAGAAACTTTAGCTGATCAGTTATCTTCCCCCTACATTTTAATGGGGGACTTCAATGCACACAACCCCATGTGGGGTGGTGCAAACACAAACAGCAAGGGCAGGGGAGTTGAGGACTTCCTGAGCAATCATGCTTTAAGCTTTCTAAATGATGGGTCCCATACTTATGTTCATCCTGGGTATGGGACCTGCTCTGCAATCGACCTCACTATTTTGCAACCGGGTCTCCTGCTGGACTTCTCATGGAGAGTCTGGAACGACCTTTGTGGAAGTAACCATTTCCCTATCGTGATTACGACTAAGGGATACCACTACACTGCGCTAGGTGGCGGCACGGGTCACCACCGGTCAGACCCCAACTGGGCTGACCTCTACTGCGTGTGGTTGACCCACCCCCCCACACACACCTAGAGAGTCGATGTGGGATCTGGCGAGTCAGGGGGCGGGTCAGACAACTACTGACGCCGCGGAGAGCAGAGGGTTCAATAAACCAGGTGAAGCGTACACTGAATTGAATCTTGGTGTTCTTTCGTGTGAGAAAGGGTGAGTCGGAGGGCCGTGGGCCATTACACTATCAATGAGCGGTAAAAGGCGCAACATCTGTTTTTCTGGCGGCCTACCGCCGAGAACCACGTTCGCTTTAAAATTCTAAGGGCTCGGGCTCGCCGAATTATTAGGGAGGCAAGGAGGCTGTGTTGGAGACAATATGTCTCCAGCATAACCACTCGCACCCCACTTTCTAAAGTATGGACCATGATCCGGAAAATAAAACAAAAATATGCTGGCTCACTTCCATAACTGACATAGCCAACCTTCTTGCCAGTACTTTCTCCCAGAACTCATCTGTGCAAAACTGCCTTCCGGCCTTTGCACAGATGAAGTTGCGCCTGGAAAGACAACCTATAAATTTCAAATCTAATAACACTGAGCACTACAATAGTTTTTTTACAATAGATGAATTAAAGCACGCTTTAAATCGATCACATGACACTGCAATAGGTCCAGACAAAATACACTACCAATTTTTAAAACACCTCCCACCAGCACCAATAGAACTGCTTCTGCACCTTTTTAATAATATTTGGTGCACGGGAGACATCCCAACCTCCTGGCAAGAGGCCATCATTATTCCCATCCCCAAACTGGGGAAAGACCATAGCGAGCCCGGGAACTACCACCCGATAGCGCTTACAAGTTGCATTTGTAAAACTTTCGAATGAATGATTCACGATCGCCTCATCTGGATCCTGGAGTTGGAGCACCATCTGACCGACTTCCAGTGTGGTTTCAGGCGGGGGAGGAGTACCCTCGACCACTTGGTCCGATTGGACTCATTCGTTCGAAATGCCTTCATAAAGAAAGAACATGTCGTGTCCATATTTTTTTACCTCGAAAACGCATACGATACAACATGGAAGTACGGCATCCTGTTCAATATGCGGTTTAGAGGGTGCTTGCCCATTTTCATTTCTAAATTTGTATCAAACCGGAACTTTAGAGTTCGGGTCAATGCTACCCTCTCCGATTCTTTTGATCAGGAGATGGGTGTACCTCAGAGTAGCATTCTATCTGTTAGACTTTTTGGCATTAAAATTAACAATATAGTAAAATCGATAAAGAGTACTGTATCCTGCAGTCTCTATGTAGATGACTTTTTAATATGTTATAAAGGTAAAAATATGAACACTATAGAATGTCAGCTCCAATTAAACATAAATAGCCTTTCCTCCTGGGCAATGGAAAATGGTTTTAGATTCTCCAAATCGAAAACCGTTTGCATGCACTTTTGTCTTTTACAGACTTTGCACCATTAACCTAATTTAACAATTGGAAATGATCCTATAAAAGTTGTTAAAGAGACCAAGTTTTTAGGAGTCATCTTTGACAACAAATTATCTTTTATTCCTCATATTAAGTATTTAAAGTCCAGATGCCTTAAGGGACTGGACATTTTAAAAGTTCTAGCCCACACACAGTGGGGAGCAGATAGCACTGTTCTGCTCCAATTATATAGAACTTTAATACATTCAAAATTGGACTATGGCTGTATTGTTTAAGGTTCAGCCAGGAAATCATACATATCACAGTTAGACACTATAGACCATCAAGGCCTTCGGCTGGCCCTGGGGGCGTTTAGAACCTCGCCCGTCCAGAGCCTTTATGTCGAAGGCCAAGAGCCTTCCCTTAAGAGTAGAAGGCTCAAACTGTCTATGCAATATGCGATAAAATTAAAAGGAAATATTTTAAATCCTGCATATAACTACATTTTTATGCCACCATATGAACGCCTCTATGAATCAAGGCCAACATACATAAAGCCGTTAGGCCTCAGAATAAAGCCTCATTTGGAGGCCCTGAGGGCAAATATACATAACATAGCACCCTCACAATATTCAGATGTTCCTCCCTGGCAGCTGAGGAAACCAAACATCATCCTCCAGCTGGCCATGTCGAAGAAAAGTCAAACGCACCCACTTTCATATCATGAAAGCTTTATCGATGTGCGAAGTGCTTTTAGCGCCCACCTAGCCGTTTACATGGATGGGTCAAAGACAGACAACAGAGTCTCTGCGGCAGCAATCGTCCACGGACGTGAATTAGGTACGCATATTCCAGATCAGAGTTCTATCTTTACTGCTGAGGCACGAGCACTCCTACTCGCGTTAGAGTGCATCGAAACCTCAGCCAGTCATAAATTCATCATTTTCACTGACTCTTTTTCCTGCCTTCAGGCTTTAAACAATAGGAAACTGGACCACCCAATACTACTTAAAGTACTCATTAAACTAAACTCTCTTTCAATAGCAAAATTTGACATTCACCTATGTTGGGTGCCTAGTCATGTGGGTATCCCAGGAAATGAGAGAGCAGATCAAGCGGCCACTCGAGCCCTGACTGCTCCTTTGGAACACTGTCATATTCCCCACTCTGATCTGAAACCTACCATTCAAAAATACATTTGGAACCTATGGCAGATCGAATGGGATGAACACCCAGACAACAAACTCCATAGAATTACCCCCTCCGTGAACGGACTGCCGCAGAGTCGCCTGGAAGGGCGACACGACCAGGTTGTTTTAACAAGATGCCATATTGGCCACTCGTGGCTAACACACGTTTTTCTGCTCAAGGGGGAGCCTCCCCCTGAATGTATTGGATGTCAGTCCCCACTGACATTAAAACACACTTTATTAAACTGTGTGGATTTCATGGCCCTGCACCAACAATTTTACACTGCAAACAACATGCATGACCTTTTTACTAAAGTAAAACAAGAAAACATTTTAGCCTTTTTGAGGGCAGCTGATTTGTACCAACTCATATAGGTTTTTAAACAAATTTCATCAGTGAATAATACTATCATTTAGACTTTTATTAAGCTATATGATTGTGAGTTTACAAAATTCATGAGTGTCCATTGACACAAAATTGATTGTATGCTTTTACATGTAAAAGCGATGGCTTGAACAAAAACAAACATTTCGCGCCGTGAATATGGCCTATGCTGCCGACACGGCGTAAAGCAACCACCAATCAAATCAAATCATCAACCTTCCTTCTCTCAATCTGCATACAGTCATGTGTAGCAGACGTTCCTTCACTCACTCTGCATACAGTCATGTATAGCAGACCTTCCTTCTCTCATTCTGCATACAGTTATGTGTAGCATACCTTCATTCACTCACTCTGCATACAGTTATGTGTAGCAGACCTTCATTCACTCACCCTGCATACAGGCATGTGTAGCAGACCTTCCTTCACTCACCCTGCATACAGTCATGTGTAGCAGACCTTCATACACTCACTGTGCATACAGTTATGTGTAGCAGACCTTCCTTCTCTCATTCTAAATACAGTCATGTGTAGCAGACCTTCCTTCACTCACTCTGTATACAGTCATGTGTAGCAGACCTTCCTTCTCTCATTCTACATACAGTCATGTGTAGCAGACCTTCCTTCACTCACTCTACATACAGGCATGCGTAGCAGACCTTCCTTCACTCACTCTGCATTCAGTCATGTGTAGCAGACCTTCCTTCACTCACTCTGCATACAGTCATGTGTATCAGACTGGCATTCACTCACTCTGCATACAGTCATGTGTAGAAGACCTTCATTCACTCACCCTGCATACAGGCATGTGTAGCAGACCTTCATTCACTCACTCTGCATACAGGCATGTGTAGCAGACCTTCCTTCACTCACTCTGCCTACAGTTATGTGTAGCAGACCTTCATTCACTCACCCTGCATACAGGCATGCGTAGCAGACCTTCATTCACTCACTCTGCATACAGTTATGTGTAGCAGACCTTCATTCACTCACTCTGCATACAGTCCTCTGTAGCAGACCTTCATTCACTCACTCTGCATACAGTCATGTGTAGCATACCTTCATTCACTCACTCTGTATACATTCATGTGTAGCAGACCTTCCTTCACTCACTCTACATACAGTCATGTGTAGCAGATCTTCCTTCACCTACCCTCCGTACAGTCATGTGTAGCAGACCTTCCTTCACTCACTCTGTATACAGTCATGTGTAGCAGACCTTCCTTCACTCACCCTGCATACAGTTATGTGTAGAAGACTTTCATTCACTCACCCTGCATACAGGCATGTGTAGCAGACCTTCATTCACTCACTCTGCATACAGTCATGTGTAGCAGACCTTCCTTCACTCACCCTGCATACAGTTATGTGTAGCATACCTTCATTCACTCACTCTGTATACAGTCATGTGTATCAGACCTTCCTTCACTCACTCTACATACAGTCATGTGTAGCAGATCTTCCTTCACCTACCCTCCGTACAGTCATGTGTAGCTGACCTTCCTTCACTCACTCTGTATACAGTCATGTGTAGCAGACCTTCCTTCACTCACCCTGCATACAGTTATGTGTAGAAGACCTTCATTCACTCACCCTGCATACAGGCATGTGTAGCAGACCTTCATTCACTCACTCTACATACAGTCATGTGTAGCAGACCTTCCTTCACTCACCCTGCATACAGTTATGTGTAGCATACCTTCCTTCACTCACTCTGCATACAGTCATGTGTAGCAGACCTTACTTCACTCACCCTACATACAGTTATGTGTAGCAGACCTTCCTTAACTCACTCTACATACAGGCATGCGTAGCAGACCTTCCTTCACTCATTCTGCATACAGTCATGTGTAGCAGACCTTCCTTCACTCACTCTGCATACAGTCATGTGTATCAGACTGGCATTCACTCACTCTGCATACAGTCATGTGTAGAACACCTTCATTCACTCACCCTGCATACAGGCATGTGTAGCAGACCTTCATTCACTCACTCTGCATACAGGCATGTGTAGCAGACCTTCCTTCACTCACTCTGCCTACAGTTATGTGTAGCAGACCTTCATTCACTCACCCTGCATACAGGCATGCGTAGCAGACCTTCATTCACTCACTCTGCATACAGTTATGTGTAGCAGACCTTCATTCACTCACTCTGCATACAGTCCTCTGTAGCAGACCTTCATTCACTCACTCTGCATACAGTCATGTGTAGCATACCTTCATTCACTCACTCTGTATACATTCATGTGTAGCAGACCTTCCTTCACTCACTCTACATACAGTCATGTGTAGCAGATCTTCCTTCACCTACCCTCCGTACAGTCATGTGTAGCAGACCTTCCTTCACTCACTCTGTATACAGTCATGTGTAGCAGACCTTCCTTCAATCACCCTGCATACAGTTATGTGTAGAAGACTTTCATTCACTCACCCTGCATACAGGCATGTGTAGCAGACCTTCATTCACTCACTGTGCATACAGTCATGTGTAGCAGACCTTCCTTCACTCACCCTGCATACAGTTATGTGTAGCATACCTTCATTCACTCACTCTCTATACAGTCATGTGTAGCAGACCTTCCTTCACTCACTCTACATACAGTCATGTGTAGCAGATCTTCCTTCACCTACCCTCCGTACAGTCATGTGTAGCTGACCTTCCTTCACTCACTCTGTATACAGTCATGTGTAGCAGACCTTCCTTCACTCACCCTGCATACAGTTATGTGTAGAAGACCTTCATTCACTCACCCTGCATACAGGCATGTGTAGCAGACCTTCATTCACTCACTCTGCATACAGACATGTGTAGCAGACCTTCCTTCACTCACCCTGCATACAGTTATGTGTAGCATACCTTCCTTCACTCACTCTGCATACAGTCATGTGTAGCATACCTTACTTCACTCACCCTACATACAGTTATGTGTAGCAGACCTTCCTTCTCTCATTCTGCATAGCGTCATGTGTAGAAGACCTTCATTCACTCACCCTGCATACAGTGATGTGTAGCAGACCTTCATTCACTCACTCTGCATACAGTCATGTGTAGCAGACCTTCATTCATTCACTCTGCAAACAGTCATGTGTAGCAGACCTTCCTTCACTCACTCTGTATATAGTCATGTTTATCAGACCTTCATTCACTCACTCTGCATACAGTCATGTGTAGCATACCCTCATTCATTCACTCTGCATAGAGTCCTGTGTAGCAGACCTTCCTTCACTCACGCTGCATACAGTCATGTGTAGCAGACCTTCCTTCACTCACTCTGTATACAATCATGTGTAGCAGACCTTCCTTCACTCACTCTGCATACAGTCTTGTGTAGCAGACCTACCTTCACTCACTCTGCATACAGTCATGTGTAGCAGACCTTCCTTCACTCACTCTGCATACAGTCTTGTGTAGCAGACCTTCCTTCACTCACTCTGCATACAGTCATGTGTAGCAGACCTTCATTCACTCACTCTGTATACAGTCATGTGTAGCAGACCTTCATTCACTCACTCTGCATACAGTCATGTGTAGCATACCTTCATTCACTCACTCTGCATACAGTTATGTGTAGCAGACCTTCATATACAGTTATGTGTAGCAGACCTTCATATACAGTTATGTGTAGCAGACCTTCATTCACTCACTCTGCATGCAGTTATGTGTAGCATACCTTCATTCACTCACTCTGCATACAGTTATGTGTAGCAGACCTTCAAATACAGTTATGTGTAGCAGACCTTCATATACAGTTATGTGTAGCAGACCTTCCTTCACTCAGCCTGCATACAGTTATCTGTAGAAGACCTTCATTCACTCACCCTGCGTGTTCATGGGACGCCATGCTGTTCCCGGCCTCCAAATAAATCACGCACAACTGAACCTCGGTGTGGCAAGGACGTGCTATGCAGTGCTATGTTTGATAACTTATTTATTCAGCTGAAATAATTCGCTGTAAGCAGCGTGGTATTGATTGTCTATACACCGGCACCTACTTGACATATTTTTAATAGTCAAATAGAATAATAAATCAAGTTATAAGTACTATGAGTATGTCAGGTAGTTGTGGGTATGTTATGTAGTTGTGGGTATGTAGGGTAGTTGTGGGTATGTTATGTATTTGTGGGTATGTTATGTAGTTGTGGGTATATTGGGTAGGTGTGGGCATGTTATGTAGTTGTGGGTATGTTATGTAGTTGTGGGTATGTTATGTAGTTGTGGGTATGTTATGTAGTTGTGGGTATATTGGGTAGTTGTGGCTATATTGGCTAGTTGTGTGTATGTTATGTAGTTGTGGGTGTGTTATGTAGGTGTGGGTATGTTATGTAGTTGTGGGTATGTTATGTAGTTGTGGGTATGTTATGTAGTTGTGGGTATGTTCGTTGGTTGTGGGTATGTATATGTAGTTGTGGGTATGTTATGTAGTTGTGGGTATGTTATGTAGTTGTGGGTATGTTATGTAGTTGTGGGTATGTTATGTAGTTGTGGGTATGTTATGTAGTTGTGGGTATGTTCTGTAGTTGTGGGTATGTTCGGTGGTTGTGGGTATGTTATGTACTTGTGGGTATGTTATGTAGTTGTGGGTATGTTCGGTGGTTGTGGGTATGTAGCATAGTTGTGGATATATTATGTAATTGCGGGAATGTTGGATAGGTGTGCACGTACCAGGTAGTTGTGGTTATGATGAACATATCACCCAGGCTGCGTTCGTTCCGTCGGTCACGTGGGTCTAGCGGGAGTCTGAGTGCGGCACTCGTCCAGACGCGTTGTCGTGAAGTGCCCGGTGGTCTGCGCACCGCACATGTAGGTTATGTAAGCAGGGTCCGTTTGTTTACATCTGACGTCAGAAGTTATTAACGTGTGGCTCTACACAGCGTGCACACCCCGCCCCTCACACCCTCATACACACATAGCACTGATTCATGTGTGGCTCTACACAGTGTGCACACCCCTCCCCTTACCCCTTCATACACTCATAGCATTGATTCATGTGTGGCTCTACACAGCGTGCACCCCCACCCCTCACACCCTCATACACACATAACATTGATTCAAGTGTGGCTCTACACAGCGTGCACACCCCGCCCCTCACACCCTCACACACACATAGCCTTGATTCACATGTGGCTCTACACAGCGTGCACACCCCACCCCTCACACCCTCACACACATAGCATTGATTCATGTGTGTCTCTACACAGCATGCACACCCCGCCCCTCACACCCTCATACACACATAGCATTGATTCACATGTGGCGGTTTCTGTCCGTTTCCCCCAATCCGGTGTGCTGTACACGCTGCTTAAATAGCCACCGGGAGAAAGTCAGGTAGGACTCGATTTTTCAACTCGACAAGCCAAAAGATAAATTGATCACTTACATCTTCAGTGATTAAGCAATTACACATACACACAAAAAGAAAGCAAAAACAGCCACCTACGACAACTCGTATTCCGAGGTGGTCACCCATCCAAGTACTGACGAGTCTCAATGTTGCTTAACTTTGGTGATCAGATGAGAACCGGTGGTTTAAACGTCATATGGCCATAGAAATAAGTGCAGCTGTACGCGCTGCTTAAATAGCCACTGGCAGAAAGCCAGATAGGACTCTATTTTTCAACTCGACAAGCCAAAAGATAAATTGATCACTTACATCTTCGGCGATTAGGCTAAAAGAAAGGAAAAATGGCCACCTACGACAATTCGTATTCCCAGGTGGTCACCCGTCCAAGTACTGACGAGTCTCAACATTGCTTAAGTGGCTGTCACACATCGCCGGATTGAGCAACGGACAGAACTGTCTAGTCCGGTGGTGATAAGTATCAAAATGTGTCAAAATGTTCCACTATCGAGTCAATGGCCACTGGACGGTCAGACATGAAACGGACAGGAACCGGACAGGAAACGGACAAGAAACGGACTTGAAGCGGACAGGAAACGGACAAGAAATGAACATGAAACGGACAAGAAACGGAGATGAAACGGACAAGGAAAAGGCATGAAAGGGACAAGAAACGGACATGAAACGGGCATGAAACGGACAAGAAACGAGATGAAACGGACAAGAAACGCACAAGAAACTCACATGAAACGGACATGAAAAGGACAAGAAATGGACATGAAACGGACACGAAACGGAGATGGAACGGACAAGAAACGCACATGAAACGGACATGAAACGGACAAGAAACGGAGATGAAACGGTCAAGAAACAGATGAAAAGGACAAGAAACAGACATGAAACGGACAGGAAACGGAAAAGAAACGGACAGGAAACGTTCAGGAAACGGACAAGAAACGGACAAGAAACGGAGAGGAAACGGACAAGAAACGGACATGAAACGGAAAAGAAACGGGGATGAAACGGACATGAAACGGACAAGAAACGGACATGAACCGGACAAGAAACGGACAAGAAACGGAGATGAAACGGACCAGAAACGGACAAGAAACGGAGATGAAACGGACAAGAAACGGACATGAAGCGGACATGAAACGGACATGAAATGGACAAGAAACGGACAAGAAACGGAGATGGAACGGACAAGCAACGCACATGAAACGGACATGAAACGGACAAGAAACGGAGATGAAACGGTCAAGAAACAGATGAAAAGGACAATAACCAGACATGAAACGGAAACGTACAGGAAACGGACAAGAAACGGACAAGAAACGGACATGACACGGAAAAGAAAAGGGGATGAAAGGGACATGAAACGGACAAGAAACGGACAAGAAACGCACAAGAAAAGGAGATGAAACGGACCAGAAACGGACATGAAACGGAGATTAAACGGACAAGAAACGGACATGAAGCGGACATGAAACGGACATGAAATGGAAAAGAAACGGACAAGAAACGGACAAGAAACGGACAAGAAACGGAGATAAAACGGACAAGAAACGGACATGAAACGGACATGAAACGGATATGAAACGGACATGAAACGGACAAGAAACGGACAAGAAACGGAGATGAAACGGACAAGAAGCGGACATGAAACGGACATGAAACGGACATGAAACGGACATGAAACGGACATGAAACGGACATGAAACGGACATGAAACGAACAAGAAACGGAAATGAAACGGACAGGAAACGGAGCTGAAACGGGCAAGAATTGGACATGAAACGGACAACAAAAGGAGATGAACCAGACAAGAAACGGACATGAAACGGACATGAAACGGAGATGAAACGAACAAGAAACGGAGATGAAACGGATATGAAACGGAAAAGAAACGGACATGAAACGGACAAGAAGCGGACAAGAAACGGAGATGAAACAGACAAGAAGCGGACATGAAACGGACAAGAAACGGACATGAAACGGACAAGAAACGGACATGAAACGGACAAGAAACGGACAAGAAACGGACATGAAACGGACATGAAACGGAAAAGAAACGGACAGGAAACGGACATGAAACGGACAACAAACGGACATGACACGGACAAGAAACGGACATGAAACGACAAGAAACGGACATGAAAAGGACATGAAACGGACAGGAAGCGGAAAACAAACGGACAACAAACGGACATGAAACGGACAAGAAAGGGACAAGAAACGGAGATGAACCGGACAAGAAACGGACAAGAAACGGACATGACACGGACAAGAAACGGACATGAAACGGACAAGAAACGGATAAGAAACGGAGATGAAACGGACAAGAAACGGACATGAAACGGACAATAAACGGACATGAAACGGAAAAGAAAAGGAGATGAAACGACAAGAAACGGACATGAAATGGGCAAGAAACGGTCATGAAACGGACAAGAGACGGACATGAAACCGACAAGAAACGGACAAGAAACGGAGATGAAACGGACAACAAACGGACATGAAACGGAAAAGAAACGGAGATGAAACGGACCAGAAACGGACATGAAACGGAAGTAGTATAGTGGGGTTCTTTTCAGCGTAAAATTACGTAATCCTGGCTCTGAGAGAGTCCATTGCACTTGATGACCCCTTCTGAGGGAGTCCATTGACCTTAGATGACCCGTTCTTTAAGGGTGGGGGGGTAGGTTTGACCTTAGATGACCCTTATTTTGTTGTTGGTTGGGTAGGTTTGTCCTTAGATGACTGGTTTGTCCTTAGATGACCTATGATTGTGTGTGTGTGTGCGTGTGTGTGCGCGTGTGTGTGTGCGCGCGTGTGTGTGTGTGAACCGAACCGATGACGTCATTGAGTTTTTTCAGCCTTGGCTGCCATCTGTCACCCTGCCCCCCCATCATTCCCCCCCCCAGCCGACCCAAACGATGACGTCATTGAGCATTTTCTGGGTTGGATACCATCTGCCACCCCGACCCCCCCATCTTTCCGCCCCCAGCCGACCCAAACAATGACGTCATTGAGTCTTTTCTGGGTTGGATATCATCAGTCACCCCGCCACCCCACCACCCCATCATTCCACCCCCCACCTTTTGCCCCCCAGCGGACCCAAACGATGACGTCATTGAGTCTTTTCTGTGTTGAATACCATCTGCCACCCCACCCCCCCATCTTCCGCCCCCAGCCGACCCAAACGATGACGTCATTGAGCATTTTCTGGTTGGATACCATCCTGCCCACCCCGACCCCCCCACTTTCCGCCCCCAGCGACCCAAACGATGACGTCATTGAGTCTTTTCTGGGTTGGATATCATCCGCCACCACCCACCCCAACCACCCATCTTTCCCCCCCATCTCCGCCCCCAGCCGACCCAAACGATGACGTCATTGAGGCATTTTTCTGGTGGATATCATCCGCCCACCCGACCCCCCCATCTTTCCGCCCCAGCCGACCCAAACGATGACGTCATTGAGCATTTTATGCGTTGGATATCAGCCGCCACCCCGGCCCCCGCCCCCCCATCTTGCCGCCCCACCCGACCCAAACGATGACGTCATTGAACATTTTCTGGGTTGGATAGCATCCGCCGCCCCGCTAAAATAGAATGCTTCCCCACAATCCCTCCCTCCGAAAACTCGAAGCGTGGTAACATCATATCAGTTAGTGAGAGAGATTTGATGAAGTAACATCAATATTTAAGCGAAGAACAACATCAATATTTAAGCGAAGAACAACAAAAACATCAGGTATGTTTACTCACATCTTATTTATTTTATTATAT
>CM059186.1:9286948-9342758 GCA_030323885.1 Branchipolynoe longqiensis | reverse complement strand
CATGCACAATGCACCAAAGTTTTTGCCATGGTAGTACTGGTAGTACACACAGAGTGGATAATGTGTGCGTGGCGCCCTGATTAAATGGTAGCAGGCTCACAAGGCAAAACTGAACTGAAGTCAAAGTCGAAGTCAAAGCTCGGTTAAACCAATGATCGGTTAATCCAAACAAATTTCTAGGGTCCCTTCAAGTTTGGTTTAACGGGGTTATACTGTACAGTGAAACCCCGATTTTACAGACCATGATTCAATGCAAATTCCGATATAACGTTGTGATTCATTAGAGCCGGAAATCTTTAATTCAAAAGTAATTCAGTTAACTGAATCCCAATTTAGGGCGACCCCATTTTTATCGCAATCCTTTTAAATTTTGTTTTATGAAACCCAACGATCGAGTTATAACAGGGCTTTACTGTATGTTGTTATAAAGGAAACCTTGTTTTATTTAATGATGCCTCTAAAGTGCATTGATTTTCATATCACTGTCTATTGGACGTCAAACATATGGTCATTCACACATATTTCTTTGGAGGAAACCCGCTGTCGCCACATAGGCTACTTTTTCCAATAAGCAGCAACGGGTCTTTGATATGCACTTTCCCAAAGACAGCACAGCACAGCCTTTAATGAACCAGTTGTGGACCACTGGTTGGAACGGAAAATAGTCCAAACTGCAAATGGGTCCACTGAGCAGGATCGATAGGATGACGGACACCTTCACGCTACGACCTCAGCTACGTCCTGCTCACTGCATGTGGTTATTGGTTAAAGTTAAGTTCGAAGTTTAAAGACATATGGTGAAGCATAGGCTTGGAAAGAAACTCACCCCACCTCCGGTTGTGGAAACACTCCTGGCCCCAGCCTCAGTCCTTCATCAGTGACTAGTGGACCCCATCCTATAATAGGCGTATTGTTGACGATAGCATGAACTCTAGTTGCTGGGAAATATAAGAGCTAATTCTTCTAAATAGCTTTGATGCCAGCATTTAAATAATTGTTTGCTGCAAGAATATGCGATGGAAACATAGAAGTTTACGGTAGCACGAGTCAAAAGAAACGTGATAATAATTGGAAAAGATTTAACGGCAAATCAGATTACTCGAGCTGGATTTTGGTCGTGTTGCTCATTAATGTGCAAATTGCTTCTCAATTAAAACTCAAACTTTTAAATAGTAAATTTGAGAGCGTTTTTTTTTGCCATTTGAAATATATTAATTAAAGATTTGCTGACCTAGTTTGAATATGATTTCTTTTTGATAAATATTCATTACATGTATCCTTTGTATGAATATTCGCAAAGCCATTTGCTATTATCGAATAACACTTATTCTTTATAAGAATATTCGCTATAATAAGTATTCTGTATGTGATGTATAACCTATTATGCGAGTATAAATATACGAAAGGGTATAAAGCTTAGTATTATTGACATACTTGATAAGACACAATAATGTACCGGTGGTGCCACCTAGAGCTTACCTCTCCTCCACCGGGTATGCTATAACATGCATTCTTGATATGGATATTTTCTATATCTTTACAGTTACATAGTCTGATGGTCTTTACTTTCTGAGATACATCTATTAGATTAATGGTTATAATTTATCTTACTTTAATTTGAAACAACTTTTATTTTAAATGGCTAACTTTGCAGATATTTTAAGTTCAAAGATGCAATATTAATTTTGGCAAGCATGCCAACAATGTGAGACCATATGCTTCAGTAGTAACATTAAATTGACTCAGGATTGCCTTCTATCTGCTCGAAGTATTAACTGTATTGCACTGAGAACTAGTCGAAAGAGCCACAGTATATTCCATATTATTTGAGGCGTCATACCACAATTAAACAAGACAAGACGATCAGTATCTATAGTTGCATGAGTAGTTTCTCTGGCTGGTACCTCTAAAGGCCCCTCCGTTTATTTATGAAGCAAATTTCTCACCGACTGAAGGCAGATAGGATCTCGTGCACACGCACATCAGCCCCAGCGCGCTGTCGCCGCCGGGTGCAGGCTACCCAGTAGGCAAGCCCGACTTCAAAGCAGCACATTGCTCCATACACACCTAGGTTACGCAGACCCACTGGCCCGTGTTACCAACAAGTAACTTACACTTTGCTGAATAATATCCGCGTAACTAGTTACATGCCATGTAATAATTGACAACAGAACAATCACTACCTACTGGGTTGGACTTCCAATAGCCAATTTTTGTGACGTCATGCAGGGAAAGGATAGATGGAATTACAGATTATAAGGCATAGTAAAATGGTTTCAAATTCACTTTTCGTCAAAGTAGGCTTCTTTCTACTTTTCTTTGTGAACTGCTTCTTTATAACCCTTCTCTGTAATTACCGACATGTGAGTCTGGACATGTGTCAGTTCTGTCTCATAGAGAAAGTATAGCCCACTGCGTAAGCATTCATTGGTCTACATCAGTCTAACAACTGAGTTTAAAGACTAGGTCTCCGTAAAGTAAAGTTGAATCCTCTCCTCCAACTAATAGATTTACCACTCGTTGTGGTCACCAGTTTTGTAGAATGGCTAAAGTTCAAATCTGTAGTTGTGTAGGCAGGCTATAGTGAAATCAATACAGACAAAGAGAAAGGAAGAGTATAAAGTGTGAAAGAAGAGAGAGTCAAGCCCTCTGGTTTATTATTTACATGGTTACATGGGTTCATTGTAGAGCATCACCCCACCCTTTTCCCCCAATAGGAAACAAGCATTCTTGGTCCTACCAATAGGGATCCAGCATTCCTGGTCCCCATGGTTACCAGTGATCTGCCCACCACCACCAAGCTGTGTGGCTCCCCTGGCCACCACCTGCCTTTAGCCTGAATGTGGTAATCCTGACTAGCAGAGGAGGAGGGGGTAGGCTCTGAGTGCCCCTTACACACAGCCCTGCCAGCACCACTATGTCTATTTACATCTCACTCAGGCACCACCAGCACCTACATATACAGATACATGCACCTGGACATGTATACCCGATCAGTAATAGAACATTTGCATTCCCCCACCAATTCATTAAATCGGAATATGTTACATGAGGAAGGCCACGAGGGCTGAAATGACTCTATGCGTCAAAGCTTTGATTGAGCCATAAATAACTCCCAGAGAAAGGTTGCTTCAAGATCTGTATACTATGACAAGTCACATGCAATCCTGATAATTGTGAATCAGTAAATTTGTGTTTGTTACTGCCCCTTTAAACAATAAACATTTCACTCTGCACCCTCCGAAGCATTTTGGCTTAAATCTCTATTTAAATCTGTGAAACTTCGATTTTACACGCCCTGACACTGATAGCAGCATTTCAAACAACATTTAAGTGAATTATTTCTTAATTTGTTTTGAGAATCAATAAACACATTCTTCATTCGTTTATTATTATTCTACTGTGTATATCCAAATGAAACGAACTCATTCAGTTGTAAATATATTCGTGTCTGCATTGCCAGAAATTCCCGTTTGCAATGAGGAGACTCATGCAGGAAAAGCATTCGACAATGTGCTCCAATGACACAATACAAAACGCCGAAAAAATGTACAAAACCATCTGCCTAGTCTCATCCTTAAGGCCTGGTTACATACACATTAGTGGACGTAGTTGAACGTAGTGTAGGCTAAAGTAGTTGAACATAGTTGACCATAGTTGAACGTAGTTGAATGAACTGCATCCATATTTCTCCGTCATGCTAACTTGGTAATAATTCAAAGCACGACAAGACATATACAGTGGGCCAAGGTTTATTGAATTTCAACCGGCAATAGTTTAAAGACGATCACAGTATAGTCAGCGTATGTTGTATAAAATAGAAATACTGTTTGTTTCCCTTAAGCTTTTTGATTCCGATAGGTCTTAACTACTAACATTACCTCAGACACACCGCTGGAGTGTGGTTAATTAGTTAATTAATAAATACTTTAACGTCTATCCAAATTATTTCTGTTTGTCTTAGGCTTACTGCATTTGTTCAATTGTGTTTGACCCAAGTAAAGTCTTTTCTCAGAGTCCTCTACCTGTATGTTGAGTCCAGGGTTAATAGATAAAACCAACCGACATTCATCATGCCTGAGGAGGAGACCGAGGGCCGCACCTTTTACACTCGACCTGTAGCCTTGAGAACAGGTCTCTCGTGGGGAGGGTGGGATGGCAAAATCCAGGTAGGCTAATCGTCGTAGCATGACTCTATGAGTGGTTCTTCGAGACTGGCCGTTAGTCCTAAGAATTAGAACGTTAGCTACCTTATTATGGTTACAGGATGCGTGTTGTTGCCAGGATACTAGAGAAGCTATCCCCCCTGCCTGGATACCTGGCCCATTGACACTTGTTGTCGTATTTTGAATTATTTATGTTACTACATAACATATACAATGTGGGTGGGCTGTGAGTTGCGATTTAATCTTTGGACATGTTCAAAAGAGCGCTACATTAGAGGCTAACATACTGTGGCGAAATCTCCATACTCTTAATGTATTCTGGCATACTTTAGCATACTCTAGCATACTTGAGCATACTTGGACATAGTTGAACGTAGTTGACTGTAGAGGAGGCTAGCATACGTTTGAACGTAGTTGAACATAGTTGAACGTAGTTGAATGTAGTTGAACATAGTTGAACGTAGTTGAACGTAGTTGAACGTAGTCGAACGTAGTTGAACATAGTTGAACATACTTGAACTAATTGACCCTAATTGAATGTAATTGAACGTACTTGAATATACTTGAACATAATTGAATGTAATTGAACGTAGTTGAACATAGTTGAACATACCGGCATCTGTGCCATAACATATTTATCCGTACCTTAACGTTTTTCACTGTAGTTTAATATACTTACACCACATTTGACCCATGTTAATCTATCCTACGTTCAACTATGTTCAACTACGTTCAACTACATTTGACTACGTTCAACTACGTTCGACTACGTTCGACTACGTTCGACTACGTTCGACTACGTTCGACTACGTTTGACTACGTTCGACTACGTTTGACTACTTTTGACTACGTTCGAGTATGTTCAACTACGTTCAACTACGTTCAACTACGTTCAACTACGTTTACTAACGCGTATGTGACCAGGGCTTTTACGACACCACACAAGTTGCTACCAAAAAAAATGTCTCTGCCACGTCTTAAATATGCAGATGCAATTTCTGACTCTAAACCATGAAATAACTTGCGCTGCTCTAATGAGATCGCTTCTTACAACTCAAAGCTCAGAACGAAAAGAAAGCACACAAACACTCGAGTGTCAGTTCAGATGATTAATTCGCCGGAGAAGGCGATCATTTGTTCAGTGTCTAAAGCCGTGTTCACACGGGCAATGTAAATCGATTCGTAGAAAGCGACTTGCCTAGTTCGCCTCACATTTCTCGTGTGAACGGACGTCTGAGGCGGATTAGGGCTGAATCGATTCACATGATGCGCATTCTGTAAACCACCTCTCGAGGTAGTTTACGTGAGGCGATTTCTGTGAGGCGATTTATTTTTGCCGTGTGGACGCAACCGACTTACGTGAGGCGGATTAAGCACGTCGAACTATATACTATAATTTGGTCTAAATAACGCTAGCTGTGCACAGATATTTTTTTCATCATTTATTTTTAGGGTTTCACTGCCCAGCAGAAGTTTTGACCCTTCCAAACCAATACGAGTCAGTACATACATATCTAGGTTGAACCCACTCTCTCGTGGCGACGTCGACTAACCGAAAAATGGCGCTGGTCAGACTGGACTTGCTCATGCGCAGATATCGATTTCCGGCCCAAGTACTGCCCGTGTGAATGGTCCGCTAATTTGCCTCACCTGATTCGATTTGTCTGATTCGCCTCACATTTTGCCCGTGTGAACACGGCTTAACCCTGAGGCATGTGTCGTGGCCACATATATACCCAGCCCTCGGAGGGCGGCTTGGTCATGTGACCACACGTGGTGAAACAGTCGTCTGCTGCAAATAGGTTGGTTGTTGGAGTTTTACATCCTGGCAAGATATAAGGTCATATCAGGACGGGTGCCAACTTGTGACAGTGCGCACTCATGGCGACTTGATAGTACTGCCCCACTGGGAAATCAGGCTTTCAGCACCATGACATGATAGCCCACTCAGTCACATTATCCTGACACTGAGCTACTTGCTCTATCCTATTTGGCTAGGAACCAACAAATATCAATTTTATAAGTCATCGGTTTGACTCGCCCGTGAACCGAACTCCCGATCTCCCACACGCAAGGCCCGCGCTCTACCGATTCGACCACCGCGCCCGCTACTACAAGTAGGTGACTAATCCCCTATGTTAACACCCTGGACAGGATGGCTGAATCGATAAGAGGTTTGGCTGACTTCCGGTGTGGGAAATAGTGCGTTCGAACCGCAACTGAGTCAAATCAACGGCTTACCAAATGTATATGTCATGGGGGTGATGAAAATGGGAAATATTGTGCCTAGAGTGGGACTCGAACCCACATCTCTTTGCATTCCGGGCCAGTGTCCTAACCATTACACCACCTAGGCTCCCTGATATCACTTCACTACCCACGCCTACCTGTCTATGTGGCTTCTTGCCTGAGAGCTCAGTGCAGACCACTACACTCATCCCCCTGGAATTGTAAGTCTTTTAATGCTTACAATTACATACATACAGGCAATGTACTTACACATACATGTACAAGGCAGGTTCAACAACGATACAGCACTTAGCATGTATAGGATCATGGTCATGGCAACCAGTGTCATGGGGGTGATGAAAATGGGAAATATTGTGCCTAGAGCGGGACTCAAACCCACATCTCTTTGCATTCCGGGCCAGTGTGCTAACCATTACACCACCTAGGCTCCCTGATATCACCATACTACCCACGCCTACCTGTCTATGTGGTTACTTGCCTGAGAGGTCAGTGCAGACTACTACATATACTTATTCCTACCTAGCCTGGCGCTTAGGATTACAAGCATAAAACAATGACAGATTTGTTCAGCGTCAGGATAATTGGACTACGTGGGATATTGGATCAGAACCAAATTGACCGTGTCTCCTAGTGGGGCAGTACTATAAAGTCACCATGAGTGTGCACTGCTACAAGTCGGTACCCGTCCTGATTTGACCTTAGATGTTGCTGGATGCAAAACCCCAACAAACGAGCCCTGTGTTAATGGCCGTGATAGTGCACTAGTGGAGCGGTGCAGTGCATAGGCACAGCTACCTTCGCTACACTGGGCGCGCTGGGCGAATCGGAGGAGCCCGGGCCTCGCTTGCAGGAGCTCTGGAGTTCGGTTCTCGCTGGAGTCAAACCAATGAGTTATAAAATTGATACTTTTCGCTTCGTAGCCAGGTGCCCACCATTAATAGGATAGGGCCAGGAATGTGTAGCTCAGTGTCAGAATAATGTGTCTGAGAGGGATATTGGCTCATGGTGCCAGTGGTCTGATATCCCAGTGGGATAGCACTATAAAGTCACCACGAGTGTGCACTGTCACAACTCGGTACCGACCTGATATGACATTAAATGTAGCCAGTACGTAAAACTCCAACAACCAACGAACCAACCGTCGGTATAATATAACTTGATACCCGCTCTATTACTCAGTCTTCCAGTTTAATTGATGC
Organism: Branchipolynoe longqiensis; assembly: GCA_030323885.1. Lineage (NCBI taxonomy): Eukaryota > Metazoa > Annelida > Polychaeta > Phyllodocida > Polynoidae > Branchipolynoe > Branchipolynoe longqiensis. The sequence continues at coordinate 9,335,143 of CM059186.1, read as the reverse complement.
ACACTAACACACACTTAGACACACCCTCACACATTCACACACACTCACATACACACCTATGCACACCCTCAAACACACACTCACACACACGCACACTCACACACATTTGCACACACCCTCACACATTCACACATACCTACACACACCCTCACACACACACTCACACACATACACTCACACACTTAGACACACCCTCACACATTCACACACACTCGCACAAGCTACACACACCCTCACACACACTCACACACACTCACACACATACACTCACACACACTTAGATACACCCTCATACACTCACACACACTCACACACACCTACACACCCTCACACACATACACTCACACACACTTAGACACCCCCTCACACATTCACACACACTCACACACACCTACAGACACCCTCATGCACACTCACACACACTCACACACACTTCGACACACCCTCACACATTTACACACACTCACACACACTTACACACACACTCACACACACACTCACGGACACTCACACACACTGACACACACTAACACACATACGCGCACACACACCCTCACACAAACTCAGACACACGCATACACACTCACAAAGTCACATACAATCACACACTTACACACACCCTCACACACGTACCCACACACACTCACACACATTCACTCACACACACTTACACACACTCCCACACAAGGCTAGTGGCTGTTTTAAAGTTAAGCATGACTGAGTAGCCTAGTTTAACTAATGCAGTCTTCCAGTTTAATTGATGCACACTCACACACACTTAGATACACCCTCACACATTCACACACACTCACATACACACCTCCACACACCCTCAAACACACATTCACACACTCACACACATTTGCACACACCCTCAAACATACCTACACACACCCTCACACACACTCACACACATACACTCACACACTTAGACGCACCCTCACACATTCACACACACTCGCACACAGCTACACACACCCTCACACACCCTCACACACACTCACACATACACCCACACACTTAGACGCACCCTCACACATTCACACACACTCGCACACAGCTACACACACCCTCACACATACTCACACACACTCACACACATACACTCACACACACTTAGACACACCCTCATACACTCACACACCCTCACACACCTACACACACCCTCACACACATACACTCACACACACTTAGACACCCCTTCACACATTCACACACACTCACACACACCTACATACACCCTCACGCACACTCACACACACTCACACACACTCACACACACTTCGACACACCCTCACACATTTACACACACTCACACACACTTACACACACACTCACACACACTCACGGACACTCACACACACTGACACACACTAACACACATATGCACACACACACCCTCACACAAACTCAGACACACGCATACACACTCACAAAGTCACATACAATCACACACTTACACACACCCTCACACACGTACCCACACACACTCACACACATTCACTCACACACACTTACACACACTCCCACACAAGGCTCGTGGCTGTTTTAAAGTTAAGCATGACTGAGTAGCCTAGTTTAACTAATGCGAATCGAATATGCAAACGAATAGGGAGATAACGGAGGAGTGCAGGGATGGGATTACCAGATACCCGGGCATAGCCCTAGGATACGGCTGGGCCATATATAACGGTGTACATTGCTAGAAAAATACGATATATATATATATATATATATATATATTCTGCATATATAAATCTGCAGTGAGAGCTGGGAGACCGTTGGTGTCAGTTCCCAGGCGGCGGGAAGCAGAGAGTGCCCGGTTACAGGGGGGCCTGCAGAGAATAAGGGGTGTTGGGAAGCGAGAGGTGCCCAGAAGGAGCACCGAAAACCATTAGGGACTATATTTATATTAATATTCACATAATAAATTTTATAGCACATATATCTTCTAGAAGTTAATATTCTGGCGCTCACTATTACAAGTATAGGGAAATAAATGACTATCGAACTTGGTTTCAGGATAATGGGATTGACTGGGATGTCGTGTCTTGGTGTCAGTGGTCCGGTCTCTCAGTGAAGCAGCACTATTAAGTCGCCATGGGTGCCCATTGTCTGAAGACGGTGACCTTGAATGTTGCTAGGACCTAAAACCCAAACAAACAAACAAACATAGCAATCTTCTAGAAGTTATTGTAGCTTGACTTAAGAAATACAAATATAATCTATAAATATATATATACATATGCAGTGTAACATGGGCACCCTATATTTCCAATTTTCTTGTGATGAAATGTTTATAGAGCAATGAACACAAAAATAGGAATATAATAAATAAATAATAAAACATTTATATAGCGCCCGATCCAGCAAGCCGTTCTTTACATAACAAACAAATACACAGGAAAACAAATTTCACCTAGTTAAAAGCAGATTTAAACAAATCTGTCTGAAGACCTTTTTTAAAAGCACCAACAGATTTACAATCAATGATATATCCTGGCAGAGCATTCCACAGTCTCGGGGCAGCAATACTAAAAGCACGATACCCAAAGCTTTTGAGTCTGCTCCCAGGAACTGCTAACTGGCTGGAGAATGTGGAGCGCAGTGTTCGAACATTTGTTCTCTCCTGGAGCATATCTCTCATATATTCCGGAGCCTGATCATGCAAGGCACGATATACAAGAAGCAGCACCTTGAAATCAATTCTCTTCTCCACAGGGAGCCAGTGTAATGATTATAACAAAATTTAACCTTTTGAAGGGTTGTGACCAATGTTTCTTTCAATATGTGAGTTGGCATTTAAGTGGTTTGGTGCTTGAACTCTTCAATTGTTATATTACCGAGGGCTTAGACTAAGTCCTGCAAATTAACATAAACAACATGGTGTCTGACTGTAGAGCCTGAACATGCATTGAAATCACCCAATTTACATAAACTCACTTACAAGTTACACAGGCATCTATTATGTGATAGATGGTCGTAGGACATGCCCCCCCCCCTCGATTTGCAGCACATGGTCTCCCTAGATTTGCAGCACATCACACGCTCGATGTGCAGCAAATGACACCCTGTATTTGCAGCACATCTTTCCCTAGACTTGCAGCACATGAAGCTCTAGATTTGTAGCACATGTCACTCCTATGTTTGCAGCACATGGCATCCTATGTTTGCAGCACATGCCCCCTAGATTTGCAGCACATGGCACCCTGTGTTTGCAGCACATGCCCCCTATATTTGGAGCATATGGCACTCTATGTTTGCAGCACATGACACCCTAGATTTGCAATACATGGAAACATAGATTTGCAGCCTTTGGAACCTCTATACAGTATAACCCTGTTAAGCCAAACTTGAAGGGAAATTTGTTTGGATTAACCGATCATTGGTTTAACCGAGCTTTGGCTTTGACTTTGACTGTGAGTAAGAGTGTATTGCACATGAATATGCAATGTATGTGGACACTTTGATTATTGATTTTTATGTATGTACAGTATAATCCCATTAAACCAAGCTCAGTTAAACCAAACGATCGGTTATTCCGGCCCGGCCCGGCAAAATACTACCATTTACTTTTAAAGTCATATGACCTTATAACCACATGAAAGGTTGCTTTAACCATACCGAAGTGGCCTGGGGTCCAACACTTTTGTTTGGATTAACCGATCGTTTGGTTTAACCGAGCTTGGTTTAACGTGGTTGTACTGTATTTGCTTCCTCGAATGTGGCCAGTACTACTCGCTGGTTGGTTGTTGGAGTTTTATGTCCTGCCAACATCTATGGTCATATCAGGACGGGTACCGTCGTGTGACAGTGCCATCATGGTGAGTTTATACTAGTCCTGCCCTACTGGGAGACAGACGCTGGCACCATCACCTGATAACCCACTCAGTCACATTATCCTGATACAGAGCTAACAAGTCCTTGCCCTATCCTAATAATGCTGAACGCCTGGCTAGGAAGCACCATTGGTTTGACTCGACCGGGAATCAAGCTCCCTTTTCTGAATAGAAATAAATGGGAAATCAATTTAATGGAGTCTGTCAAGGTTGAATCCAATGTTGGCCAGCATTTCAACATGCACACACAAACTAAGTTGATATGTTTTCACTTCAAATTCATCCAAAGCTGACCATTTATAATGAAAGTTATATCAAAGTAATGTAAGGTAGATCATAATAATAATAATAATAATAAAACATTTATATAGCGCCCAATCCAGCAAGCCGTTCTCAGTCGCTTTACATAACAAACAAATATACAGGAAATTAAATCATAGCATTCGACCGGATTCATCTGGTTCAGAAATATGGCAAAAGCTACACAAACTATGGGACTATGTACCTTTAATGAAGCATTATATACCTTTAAGGTAACAAACAAACAACAATATATAAAAACTAGCCTATTAGTAATCCTAATAGGCCTAAGGACGGCAAAGGGAGGCTGGGGTTGGGGTGATAGGGTTAGTGAGTGAGTTGGTGGCAGGAGGACTGGATATTACCATTTAGTGACAGATTGATGGGAGGTGTTTAGGAAGTTTCCTCACACACATGACGTGAATAACTACCTCGGCCCCAGGGCCACATTCGGTACAATCAATTCTGCATTACAGCCACAACGCGGGCAGTGACCTACACGCAATGTGCAAATTTAAAACTGCATTGCAACATTTTGTCTAAGCCAAATCCTGATGCTGAGCTAATTGTTGGTTTGTTGGCGTTTTACTTCCTGGTAATATCAGATGTCATATCAGGACGGGTACCAACTTGTGACCGTAGAGCACAGGACTCCCGTGCGGAAGGTTGAGAGTTCGATTTCCAGTCGAGTTAAACCAATAACTTATCAAATTGATAGTCATCACTACCTAGCCTGGCGCTTGGCATTATAGGAATAGGGCAAGGGGGTGGCTCAGTGTCAGGATAGTGTGACTGAGTGGAATATCGGGTCATGATGCTGGTGCCCTGGTCGCCCAGTGGGACAGCACTATAAAGTCAGCATATATGTGCACTGTCACAACGCAAGTCGGTACCCATCTTGATATGACCTTTGATATTGCTAGAACGTAAAACACCAACAAACAACCAATTTATTTATTTTATTCATTTTCTTTTTTTTGTTTATTTTCACATCGGAAGCTAGGAATAGACGCCGGCCGACTTAGGGGAACTTTGTAAGAAGTTGCATATTAGCTCGGCTCCACTGTACCTACTCAGGGCGCCCCCTACCGGCTACCACAGGCTGGCCGCGGCCGTGCGCCCTGGCGTTCCTCGTAATAACAAATCACCGACCAAAACAAGTAGGTCTATTGTAAAACGAGTGAAATAGATCACTGTATGTCGATACACGCGCATGGAATCTGCTTTATTTTGAGGAAGTATAAATAAAGAATTGATTCTTTGTGAGATGTGTAGGATTATGTTTGTGTGTGGGTGTGTGGTGGATGCTTCCTAGAAGCATCTAAGGTCATATCAGGACCGGTACCGACTTATGACAGTGCGCACTCATGGCGACTTTTTAGTGCTGCCCCACTGGGAAACCAGGCCATCAGCACCATGATCTAATATCCCACTCAGTCACATTATCCTAACACTGATCCAACTAGTCCTAGCCCTATTCTAATAATGCAGAGCGCCAGGCTAGGAAGCGACAAGTATTGATTTTGTAAGTCATTGATTTGACTCGATCCGTGGGTTCGAATCCCACAATCGACCAACACGGGAGACGGACGTTCAACTCATTCGACCATCCCGTCTGGTGCCTGCTTTATTGATGGAGTTTGATTTGCTTGTAAAGCATACTCCGGGTGTGCGTGTGGGGAGGTGTGTGTGGGTGGGTGTGTGGAGGGAGGGGAGGCACTTGCGCGCCTCGCCTGGTCCCCTTACCCTCATAGACCATCAGCCGAGACCGGTACCAATCTGCTGAATAAATATGATAGGTCTGACCGGCCGGTAGAGACGGTGGGTGCGACTTGGGGGTTGGGACGGGGGAGGGGGGAGGGGAATTGGAGGGTTGGTTGCCATCCCAACCCGATATTCCACACTGTCACTGCGGGGACTTTATAACAAGAAATTATCATAATTTTACAAAATAGGTGTGTATTCACATATGGTACTTATTATAAAAATATAATACAAGATGCCCAGGTCTTCCTGTTATTGGTGATATTCTTGTTATTATTATTGCGGGGTATTGATATTATTCCCATTATTACTGCTATTACTGATATTGCTGATATTACTGGTATTACTGATATTGATGATATTACTGATATTGCTGATATTGCTGATATTACTGGTATTACTGATATTGATGATATTACTGATATTGCTGATATTACTGATATTACTGATATTGCTGATATAACTGATATTACTGATATTGCTGATATTACTGGTATTACTGATATTGCTGATATTACTGATATTACTGATATTACTGCTATTACTGCTATTTCTGTTATTACTGATATTACTGTCAGTACTGATATTATTGATATTACTGATATTACTGATATTACTGATATTACTGATATTACTGATATTACTGATAGTACTGTTATTTCCGCTATTACTGCTATTGCCGCTATTTTCTGTTCTTGCTATTATTTTCCGTTATTGCCGCTATTACCGGCTATCGTCGGTATTACTGCTATTACCGTTATCACCGCTATCACTGTTATTATTGATATTACTATTGTTATTATTTAAATTTGTTGTTCTTTTTTCATCTTCTTTTTTTACATTGTTCTATTTACAACAATTATTTCTTTTTCGTATTTGTGTATGTTTGGGGTATTTCTTTGTATTGTTTTGTATGTTTGTATTTGCTTTGCATTGTTGGTATTATTGTTATTATTAGTGCCACAATCAATCGATGGGAAATGTCAATTAAAAAAACTAACAATAATATTAACAATTTTATCTGAAAAGATTTGCTATTTTTAAATATAAAAAAACAGGTCGACGAATGGTTAGTCCTACCACGGCAGACCCCTACATAAAGCCAATTACATGTTCAGCGCCAAGCAAACATTAAAGTCTCTATCGGGTCATTCAGCGCATCACAAGGCGGGACTCACTAACAAATAGCAGTACTGTATGGGCCCCATTTACAACAACTACAACAGAACCCCCGGTCGACTATACCCTTTGCAGGGAGCAGTATACGTCCAAACCTAAGACCTGGACTCCAGTGTTGCTAAGCAGGCTGGTTTTGGGTCAAGAATTTTAAAATCATTCTCAAGGTAATATAATGTGTAAACAATTAAATAACAAAAACAAAAATGACAAAAATAAAATTCTTTAAAAAAAACACACCAACAAACCAGAAGCCTTCGTGTTGGCCCACAAGAGCAGTTTGTCTTGTGTGTGCTTGGCAGCCCGGGATGATAACGAGTGATAAGACTCTCCTCCTCCCGCCCTTCTCTATCAAAGGCCACGCCCACCCCCTTTCGCCCCCTTATCGCTATCAGACTCCCCCTCCCCCCTACCCCCCCTGTCTCTCACCCCCCCCCGGCACACCCGTGCATCGCCCGGCCCGCCTCCCTGCTTGTTTCAGCCTGTTACATGTTCCACGCCCTTTCTCCATGTTCCACGCCCTTTCTCCATGCACCACGCCCTTTTGTCATGCATCACGCCCTTTATACAAGTTCCACAGCCCTTTAACTATTTTCCACACCTGCTTCCCATCTTCCACGCTCCTTTTTCCATGTTCCACGCCCTTTCTTCATACACCACACCCTTTCTTCATACACCACGCCCTTTCTTAATTACCACGCCCTTTATGTAAGTTCAACATCCCTTATCCACGTTCTCCGCTCCTTTTCCATGTTCAACCCCCTTTCTACCTGTTCCACGCCCTTCCTCCATGTTCCCCGCCCTTTCTACATGTTCCACTGCTTTTCTACATGTTCCACACCCTTTCTACATGTTCCACACCCTTCCTCCATGTTTCACGCCATTTATACATGTTCTACGCCCTTTCTACATGTTCCACCCCCTTCCTCCATGTTCAATGCCCTTTCTTCCTGTTCCACGCCGTTCCTCCATGTTCCACGCCCTTTAAACATGTTCCATGCCCTTTATACATGTTCCACGCCCTTTATACATGGTCCACGCCCTTTCTACCTGTTCCACACCCTTTGTACATGTTCCACGCCCTTCCTCCATGGTCCCCGCCCTTTCTACATGTTCCACTGCCTTTCTACATGTTCCACGCCCTTTCTACATATTCACCACCCTTCCTCCATGTTTCACGCCATTTATACATGTTCTACGCCCTTTCTACATGTTCCACGTCCTTCCTCCATGTTCAATGCCCTTTCTTCCTGTTCCACGCCGTTCCTCCATGTTCCACGCCCTTTAAACATGTTCCATGCCCTTTATACATGTTCCACGCCCTTTATACATGGTCCACGCCCTTTCTACCTGTTCCACACCCTTTGTACATGTTCCACACCCTTTCTCCATGTTCCACGCCCTTTATAATATTCCACACGCTTTCTACATGTTCCACGCCATTTCTACATGTTCCACGGCCTTTCTCCATTCACCCCACCCTCTCTTCCTGGATCACACCCTTTCTTCATAACCACGCCCTTTCTACATGTTCCACGCCTTGACTTCTGGGCCGTTTGTAACCTTACGACGGTTACCGGCTGCAGAACTGCAGCCATATAGAGAGGCACCGAAAAATCGGTTCAATCTTTGGTTGAAGATTAATCTTCTGGTGGGGCGGTTGTAGAAGCTGGGGACATCTTTACAATCTATCAAATGACGAGTCATTGGGGCAGCCCCAAAACTTGTATCCAGTCAACAGCAGCAAGGGTTCAGGAGGAAGGGACGGTTAAAGGTGGGTTCCAGCAGTTCCAGCAACAAGAACAAAGCGATGGAAACAATAAGGTAAAGGGATCCACCCAAGCCAACAACTCTCTTGATCAGGGGGAGAAGTAAGCCCAGGAGAGAAAACAAAGGGTATAGCATAGGACAGAGAAATGAGGAGAGTTGAGTCAAAGGACCGTTTCTCTTTGCTCTTGACCAGCCGGCGAGCCAAAGACACGGACAGAGTAAGAGTAGAACGCGAAATGCTGGCAGGCTCCCCCTCCTGGAACTCTTTTCAGACATTATCAAGGAGGAGCCAGGCCAGCAGAGAGGAGATAGAGAGAGGTGTGGATGAAGTGCGGTCCGGATAGCAAGTCGTTCCACGCCCTTTGTACATGTTTAGCACTATTTGTCTATTAACCACGCCCTGTTTACATGTTCAACGCCCTTTCGCTGTGAACCACGCCCTTTCTCCATGTTCCCCGCCCTTTCCATCCTTCTCTCCCCGACCCATCATCCATCTACCTGCTAATGTCTCAATATTCCACTCCTTTTCTCCTACAACCATCTCAAATACTTCTTATTTTAGTAGGTTTTATTTTGAGTAAAGGCAATATTTACTCTCTATACAACATATTCTGTCAGCACTGAATCCCTGGTCTTCAATCATACAACATTGTACATTTGACATAATTCGCATTGCTGTGGGAAATAGCGGCCCAGGACTGGGATAACTGGAGAGCCCTTGTTCGTGGCCTATGCCCAAAGTTGGGCGGTAGGCGTGAGTAAGTAAGTGGGAAATAGCAAGTATTATAAATATGTCATCATCATCATCATCATCATGCTGTCGGTCGAGGTGCGACAAAGACTGCTTTCATTACTTGACTGCCACTCTCCATTTAGCTCTCTGCTGTGAGAGTTGCGTCCATGAGTCGGTCTTAATGCCTCTCAGCTTCAGGTTTCTCTTGATGGTATCCTTGAACTGGACATGAGGGCGCCCTCTCTTTCTGTAGTGAGAAGACAGGTGAGAATAGAGGATCTGCTTTGGTAGACTGTCTGATGACAGCCTCATGATATATGTATATGTATTGGTGATGAATTAGAATTGAACAATGATTACACATCTAGATGCACAGTGATACATGAGCAATACTTGTAGACAATATTGTGTTCTGAGACCCGGCGTGGTGGCTGAATCGGTAGAGTGCAGGCTTTCCGTGCGGAAGGTCAGTCCACTGCGTCCGGTCAGTCGAATCAAACCAAACATTTGATATTTACTTACGTGCTGCCACCTTCTTTCACATTCGGAATTACTTAGAAGCACTATAAAGACGTCACGAGTGCATAGTATTACATGGCGGAACAGTTTACGCCAGTTTTTTCATGATTTGTTGTTTGTACATTAGTTGATTAAACAGGCGAAATTTCAATCAGGGAAAATTGATCTTCCTCTTTCCCTTGCTCCTCGCCCTATCCTAGTAATGCCTAGCACCAAGCTAGGCCCGTCTTGATATGACCTTAGATGTTACCAGGACGTATAACCCCAACAATAAATCAACCAAGCTAGGTTGAGACAAGTATCATTTTTTGTTGGTACATTAGTTGTTTAAGCGGGGGAAAGTTCAATCGCGGACGATTGGTATTCATTCTATTTTTAAGTCATTGGTTTGACTCAGCAAAGGTGCCACTCCTAGTACCTACCAAAACGGGAGACGGGGGCTCAACTCATTCGGCCATCCCGTCTTTGGCAGAACACAAACTCCACAATATAGAAGTAAGCGGACGAATCTTCCATTCGCTATCGATTCTTCTGTTTACATCACGTGACTACTCACTAATCACCATGGCAACGAGTCGAATCTTCACCGAGGTCTTTACTGGATATAGCATGTTTGCACACTTAGACACACTTGTTTTCTGCGATGGCTGCTGACTGGTTCCTTGGGGGGGGGGGGAGACTGGAGCTTAGTCAGGGCATGTTTACACAAGCGGACGTGGGTTGATTCTTCAATAAAATAGTGTCGGCGAATATTCTACATTAGATGAAATCCCACTTCCGGTATGAAGGTGTAGCATAAAGCTTCACTCTCCGGGCGCTGTGGCTAAATTGGTAGAGCACAGGCCTCTAGTGCGGAAGGTCGGGAGTTCGGTTCCTGGTCTAGTCAAACCAATGACTTATATAATTGATACTTGTCACTTATTAGCATGGCGCTCGACATTAATAGGATAGGGCAAGGACTGGTTAGCTCAGTGTTAGGATAATGTAACTGAATGGGATTTCGGGTCATGGTGCCAGTGGCCTGATTTCACAGTGGGGCAGTAGTATAAAATTGCCATGTGTGTGCACTGTCACAATTCGATACCCGTCTTGATATGACCTTAGATGTTGCCAGCATGGAAAAGTCTGACAACCAACCAACCTCACTCAGTTGACTGCAATGGACCGGTTTCTGTCCTCTCAGGGAATATGGAATGAGGACTGACCGACATGCCGCAGCCGCTTCAGACTTTTGGGTCATATTGAGGTTTATTCCTTCTAGGTCCAAAGTATAGGTGACCTAGCAGTAGAATGTGGGTAACGCATGAACTCCATTCGGTGTTAGCTTCCTGCAAAAGTGAAGGGTGGAACTGTCCACCATCGAGAATCTTCTTATAGTGCTGCCACCTACTCTCAACTGTCTTCTGGTTACAGAAAGAGAGGGCACCCTCGTCTCCGGTTCAACGATACCATCAAGAGAAACCTGAAGCTGAGGGACATTAAGACCAACTCATGGACATCACTCTCACAGCAGAGAGCTCAATGGAGAGCGGCAGTCAAGTAATGAAAGCAGTCTTTGTTGCATCACGACTGACAGCATGATGATGATGATGATGACCTGCCGGTATATCTGACTTGTCAAAGGTTGGCACAGTTGAGTCTCTAGTGGAGCTCGTTCGACTCGATTGGTTGATATCTCAGAAAATGACAGAAACTCAAAACCATCGGACTATGCAACTTTAATATAGTGCTTAAAATTGTGAACGCGCAATGCAATTTGGTCGTCAATTGTTTTTCATATTGTGGTGTATGTTCGCTAACACGTGGTGAAATGTACGGCAGCGGCAGTTTAGATGGGGATGTTCCCTCCTGGTCTTACTTACTTACGCCTACCACCCAACTTTGGGCATAGGCCACAAACAAGGGCTCTCCAGTTATCCTGGTCCTGGGCCATCTTCTCCAGCTGTCTCCATGTATGGCCAGACCTCTTCACATCTGCCTCCAGGTCACGGCGCCAACTGTTTCTTGGCCTACCGCATGGTCTACTTACTATCAATCGGGAAGAACCAAAAGTTTGTTTTATTTAATGACGCTTCTAGAAAACATTGATTTTTATCATCGGCTATTGGACGGATGTCGAACATATGGTCATTTTTACATATTTATTTGGAGGAACCCCACTGCCACCACATAGACTACTCTTTCCGAGAAGCAGCAAAGGGGTCTTTTATATGCACTTTCCCACAGACAGGACAGCACATACCACAGCCTTTGGTGAACCAATTGTGGACCACTGGGTGGAATGGAAAATATCCCAAACTGTAAATGGGTCCACTGAGCTGGATCGATCGGATGACCCACATCTTCACAGGTGGACAGAGTCAATGGGGAAGAAGCGAGGTGAGCGCCTGTTCTGGTTAGTGAGTACCTGAGTACTCAAGGAACTAACCAGGCATCGTGAGCCTATTGTAGTACAGCAGGTAAAGGTCGCATGTCATAAGAATCATGCAACATTTGACTAAAGCATGAACATTGACATACATATAGCTTAACATATGTGAATTCATATAAACCTAAATATCCATCGCCATCACTATGGTAACTGGCCATCAACTTTAATTTCAAAATGGCTGCCCTCAAAATACAATATGCATCATATCTCGGCTCCTGCGCAATGTAGACAAAATTGATATATTAAACTAAGCAGCATATCTCTTTTGCATTGATCGATTTCTAAAAAGAAATAATAATTGACAAAATCCCTTCAACGAAGATATTCAATTATAATTAAATATACCATGTGTTGCGAATAGCAAACTCATACTGACTACACCTTATTTGAAGTAGTCTTTAATGATTTGAACTACATTAAAGTGGATTATGAATTGCGCTAAATACTATTGGTGATTGGTGCGTGGTAATGAAGATTTATTACTGCAAGGCCCTCAGGTTATTTCTATTTTTAAGCAGACAGTTAAAAAAAGAGAACTGTTTGGTTAAAATGTGCATTATGTAATTACTTCGCCAAGCTATTTCTGTTGTTCTCCATGGCTTTCTTGCTCACGTGTGACCCTTTTCTGACCTTGTCAGGAGTGTGGTATGTGGTGCCCGAGGCAGATGGGATGAGATTGGGGTAGATGGTGTCGTTGGGGTGATGAAAATGGGAAATATTGGGCCTATAGCGGGAATCGAACCCACATCTCTTACATTCCGGGCCAGTGTGAGAACCATTACACCAGCTAGGTTCTCTGATGTCACCACACTACCCACCCCTACCTGTCCATGCGGCTCCTTGCCTTAGAGGTCAGTGCAGACTACGACACTAGTCCCCCTGGAATTGTAAGTAAAATTATGTACATACAGGCAATGGTCTTGAATGAGCGAGGTCGCTCATTCGGTGTCATTGCTGGACATGGCAGGCTCAAGGCCGAAGCCCTCCCCCCTGCCACTACTGTGGTGGTGGTGGTGGGGGGGGGGAGTGAGTGATGAGGGGGGAGGAGAAGGGGGGAAGCCATCTTCCCTCCTCCAGCGTATATAACAACTCCTGCCAGCCATCATGGCCAGTCACTATCCTGGGGTCTTCCAGAGCCACCAAAGCTGGTCAGTCTTCTCCAAACGCCCGCACTGACCACTTCCCACCTCAGAAAATCAACAAAACCAAAAACCAGTCAAGCATTTAAACTAAAAAATAAAGAAAACCATCTAATGAGCGACTGACACCCGCGCAGTTCACAGATCACACCTACTTAAATGTCACATTTCGGATAATTTACCCTCTACTGTTATCTCATATTTTTATCATTAACTATTGCTATTGTACTTTAACGTAATTGATTACTCGTTTGTTAAATCATTCACATGACTCATATGCGCTCATCAGATTTCATTTTCCCAATATATCGGGGCCTTCGCTCGTTCGCTTCTTGCCTGATGATACACAGTCAATGTACATGCCGCCGGCGGGCACCGCCCGAATAAAGGCCTTGATTAACCCACTCATGCCTCTGACTCAGCTGTGTCCGTGAGCAATGACCTTACATATACATAGGGTAGGTTCAACACCATACAGCGCATAGCTTTACAGGATACTGGTCATGGCAACCAGTGTCATGGGGGTGATGAAAATGGGATATATTGTGCCTAGAGCGGGAATCGAACCCATATCCCTTACATTCCGGACCAGTGTGCTAACCATTACACCAGCTAGGCTCACTGATCTCAATACACAATCGATGCTTACCTGTCTATGCGGCTCCTTGCCTGAGAGGTCAGTGCAGACCACTATCCCATATCCCTTACATTGCGGGCCAGGGTGGTAACCATTACACCAGCTAGGCTCCCTGATCTCAATACACAATCGACGCCTACCTGTCTACGCGGCTCCTTGGCTGAGGGGTCAGTGCATACCACTACAATGGGAAGGCATGGGGACAGACAGGGATGGCTCGGGGCAACCGTTTGTGGGGTGGTTTACAATGACAGAGTAGACCCGGTGGTTGGAGAGGTGGGGGAACTTGAAAGGATACGAAATACACCAGGAGTAAAGTGGCATGTGACAAGTGGGTTCAACATGTCGCCAACCTCACCCGAGTCAAATCAATGACTTAAAACAAATGTATAATTGTCGCTATGTAACCAGGCACTCAGATACAATTTTGAAGTGGTGGAAAATTTGGTACAATGATAGCAAAATTCAACTCACTAAACATACCTAGAATTACAAGAGGGTGATGCCTTCCGTTTGTTCATATGAACTCTAAAATTAGTTTGTGTTTTACATGTGTAAAGAGGCCTCGGATGTAATTTTCATTGAAACATTGTTGGTGGTTCCATGAAATCTACACATTCGAGTGGAAAGTGTCTGAGTATGAGTAGACACTGACACCCAATGTTCTTGGGAGGGAGGATGGGGGTGGAAGGTTTGGGGGGGGGAGGAGAAGTGGATGGTGTAGGTCAGAAGGAAGAGAGAACAGGCTGAGGGTGGGGGGAGGGAGTGATGTGGGGGTGAGGAGATTTAACACAGAGAAGGCTGGGAAGGAGGGAACAGGGTGGGGGGGGGGGGATGTGAGATGGGGAGATGGGCGATGGGGAGATGTATCAATAAGAAGGCTGGGAAGATTGATTGATTGATTGATTGGTGGTTGTTTTACGCCGTGTCGGCAGCATAGGCCATATTCATGGCGAGAAATGTTAGTTTTTTGTTCAAACCATCGCTTTTACATGTAAAAGCAGACAATCTGGGAAGAAGGTGGATGTGAAGGATGGGGGATGAGGGGAATGCGGAGATGTGGGATGAGGACAGAGGATGCTAGAAAGGTGTGTGTGAGTACGGTGGGCGTGGGAGGATGTGGGTTAGGTATCGGAAGAGGAGGGTGGGGAGATGAGGGGACAACAAGATGTAGCACAGATGATGCTAGGAAGGAGGGAACAGGACGGGGGATGGGAGATGGGTGTGGGGAGATCGGGGATAAAGAGAACTAGCATAGATGGTTCTAGGAGAGTAGGGTGGGGTGGTGGGGGTGGGGTGGGCGTGGGGGATGAGTGATGGGAGATGGGGAATAGGGAAAAGGGGGATAAGGACATGTATCACAGACGATGCTATGAAGGAGGAAGCAGGGAGGGGGTGCGGTGGGGGTGGGAGATGTGGAGATGGGGGTGGGGGTTGGGGAGATGGGGGTGGGGGTTGTGGAGATGGGGATGGGATAAGGAGATGTAACACATAGAATGCTGGGAAGGAAATCTATGGCACATGGGGGGGGGGGGGGGTGATCCGATAGGAGATGTAGCGGGTGTATGAAGGTGTGGGTGAAGTGCAGGTGTGTGTGTGTGGGGGGGGGGGGGGGGGGGGGGGGGGGAGAGAGGAGTAGAACCGGGTGTGTGGCGAGTGTGTGAAGGTGTGAGCAAAGGGCATGTTGGTGGATGGACAGGGGGTGTTATGGGAAGGTGAGGAGTAGACCCGGGTGTGTGGCCGTTGTGTGAAGGTGTGAGTGAAGTGTATGTGTGTGTGTGGGGGGGGTGTTATCGGGAGGGGGGGTAGACCTGGGTGTGTGGCGGGGGCGGGGGCGGGGGGGGGGGGGGGTAAGTGGTGTTGGACCGGCCAGCCCGCAGCGTAGTGCCAGCCAGTGTCGATCCAGACCACCCGAGACCCGGCGTGTGAAAGCTTTACATGCACGTCGAGTCGCACTTAATTTCCCCACTGAGCCTCACGTGACCACTTTATTAACAAATCACTCACAAAAGAATTTCGGGCGCGAATGACAGTGTTGAGCGTTCGTAGTTTGGAACGGTGGCGTTGGTGGCGCTACTGGTCATGTGGGATGGGTACTCGGCACCAAATGGATATAATGAATAGCAATATAATAGTACA
This sequence comes from Branchipolynoe longqiensis, assembly GCA_030323885.1. Taxonomy (NCBI): domain Eukaryota; kingdom Metazoa; phylum Annelida; class Polychaeta; order Phyllodocida; family Polynoidae; genus Branchipolynoe; species Branchipolynoe longqiensis. Next base: position 9,318,696 of record CM059186.1, on the reverse strand, counting down.
ATGATAATAACTCCCTTCCGCGCCTTTATACTCACATAATGTGATATAATGAATAGCAATATAATACTACAATAATAATATCTCCCTTCCGCGCCTTTATACTCACATAATGTTTATACATCACATATATATTTTTTGTATGTAATGGTTTATTTACCCTTTCCGTAACGAGTAAGTCGCATTGCAGCTTCTTTTCATCGCTGAACAGCAATAGTCTCAATTTGCTAGTAGCCTTGTCATCTGGGCTGTTAGTAGTTATGTTAGTTAGTTTTAATTGTTTTTTGTTGGTGCCACATTTGCGATATTTTGGTATATACCTACCCCTTGCGCTAGTGTTAGTAAGGCTACTAAGTCTACGCTGTGAATTTGTGAGGTTGGGGTGTCAGGTCATTTGAAGATTTTTTAGGAGTATGGTCTTGAATGACGGTCGTGAGTGCGCAGAGATTATATCAGATGACCTCGCAGCCTTTGTTCTTAGAAGATTGCCTCTAGGCCCTTTATTGTAGTGTTTACGTCCGTGAAATTCATAGTCAAAATGGAGTTTGACCTCAAATTTGAGAGAATCATGCACTAATACATATATATATATATACACACACACATCTGTCTGCTGAGAGTTTCACAGAGATCTCATGGCGCTAAGGCTGGGTGGCAGAAGTTGGTTGCCGGCTGTTATTAATGCATCCTTCGGGGGTTGGTGAAAGTGTAGATTGTGCCGACAAGATGGAGGTAGTCCCCTCTTCCTCCCTTCCCCCCTCCCTCCCCCCTCCCCCTCCCCGCCTCCCCCCATGCTCGCCTCCGCTGCCCCCTCCCCCACACTCCGCCCTTCAGGACCGCGCAGAGTGCGTATTGAATAACAGCCCGCCGTGCCTGTTAGTGCCGCTGGTACCCGGCCATGTACCGAGCTGGTGGTGGTCTGGTGGTGGGCTGGTGGTGGTGGTAGGGGGTTGGTGGTGGGGGACTGGTTGTGTTGGGCTGGTGTGGTTCGGGGGGGGGGGGCTGGTGGTAGCTGGTGGTGGTGGTAGGGGACTGGTTGTGGGGGGACTGGTTTGTGTTGGGCTGGTGGTGGTTGGGGGGGCTGGTGGGGGGCTGGTGGTGTTGGGCTGGTGGTGTTGGGCGGGTGGTGTTGGGCTGGTGGTGTTGGGCTGGTGGTTGTCTGGTGGTGGGCTGGTGGTGGTGGTAGGGGACTGGTGGTGGGGGGACTGGTTGTGTTGGGCTGGTGGGGGTTGGTGGTGTTGGGCTGGTGGTGGGGGGCTGGTGGTGGGGGGGCTGGTGGTGGGGGGTTGAGCTGGTGGTGGGTACTGGTGGTATTGGGCTGGTGGTGTTGGGCTGATGGTACTGGACTGGTGGTGCTGAGCTGGTGGTGTTGGGCTGGTGATGTTGGGCTGGTGGTGTTGGGCTGGTGGTGTTGGGCTGGTGGTGTTGGGCTGGTGGTTTTGGGGTGGTGGTGTTGAGCTGGTGGTGTTGGGCTGGTGGTTTTGGGCTGGTGGTGTTGGGTTTGTGGTGCTGGGATAATGGTGCTTGGCTGGTGGTGTTGGGCTCGTGATTATGGAGCTGGGGTTGGGGAGGCTGGAGCATTACGTGCTCCATAATGACGAGCGCCTGGCTAGGAGGCTGGTGGTGTTGGGCTGATGGTGGTGGGCTCGGGGTGTTGGGCTGGTGGTGTTGGGCTGGTGGTTCTGGGCCGGTGGTGTTGGGCCGGTGGTGTTGGGCTGGTGGTTCTGGGCTGGTGGTGGTGAGCTGGTGGTGTTGGGCTGAAGGTGGGGGGGGGGGGGGGGGGTGGTGGTGTTGGGCTGATGGGGGGGGGGGCTGGTGGTGCTGGGCTGGTGGTGTTGGTCTGGTGTTCAACTCTCTCCCATAATCATTCCTTCAAACTGAAATAAAACAAATTACAGCAATCAAGCTAATTCACCAGATGGGATGCTGAATGAGTTGAGTACCACTACCCACGTTACAGACCACGGGATTCGAACCCTGAATTTGAACCCTCGTCGGGTGAAGATAACTTTTAAAATATATACTCGTCGCTACCTATGCTGGCAATCAGTAGTGCCAGGATAGGTCAAGAAACAGCGGAATGTGGAAGATCAATTATCCATAATTTAAATTTCTACTGAATGCTCTGTACAGGTTCTATACAGGCAACACAACACAGCGATGGTAGCTGGTTGATTGATAACGCAGGCTGGTACCTCTAAAGGCCCTTCCTATTATTATAAAGACAATGGCCCTACATACTGGTTTGTTGTTGTTCGTTTGTTGTGGTTTTACGTCCTCGCAACATTTAAGGTCATATCAGGACTGGTACCGACTTGTGCCAGTGCGCGCTCATGGTGACTTTATAGTGCTGCCCCACTGCGAGACCGGGCCGCCAGCACCATGACCTGATATCCCACTTAGTCATATTATACTGACACTGAAGCAACCAGTCCTTGTCCTATCCTAATAATGATGAGCACCTGGCTAAGAAGCGACAAGTATAAATTATTAAGTCATTGGTTTGACTCGACCACGGTTCGAACCCACAATCCCATGGTCTACCAACATGGGAGACGGACGCTCTAACTCATTCGGCCATCCCGTCTGGTCCCTGCATACTGGAGGAAGATGCATTAAAATGTGAAAGTGGACCCTACCGACCCGAGTTAAGCAGTTTAGCAATGTGTGAACTGTTTCTCAGACCGCTCAGTAGCTTATACACTATTCCACAAGAGAATACACTATTCCACAAGTAATCATAGGTAAAGACAATAATGAACATTGTTTTTAAGTCATATTGGTATAACAAGTTACACATCAATGAATGTAATATTATATAATTTATATATGAGACTGTCTCAAAAGGTGCTAAGCAATATGGGACAAAACTTTGTCCATTGTAACGATCAACATACTATCTGCTTATGCATTTGCTCAGGATAAACTGATTTGTTTTTTACATGGTCTTTCATAATCCCAATAGAATACATATTGATTTGAAGCAAATATCCTTCTGTTTTCAGGGTAACCGTTTCTGTGCTGTTTTGTGTCAATCATTACAATGGACAAAAAAATAAAGAGCTATCACCTTTTGAGACGTAGAAGGTGGAGTCACCAGTACAGTGTTTCGTCTTACCAAGTATAACAATAATAATAATAATTAACCCTTACGTATCTTTATACTCGCATAATTTGTTATACATCACATAAATGTAAAACATACATATAAACATATAGAATCCTCCAGTGCGACGGAAACTGGTAAACAGCCAGTGGAGGCGAGGGGGGTCCAAAGGTGGCGCCACCGGTGCAGTGTTTGGTCTTATAGCAATATAATAATTCCCTTCCATACATTTATACACATATACCACGCTGTACATCACATATAGATCTAACAAAAATGGCAGAAACTCCAAAATCGTCTTATTGCGCAACTTTAAGGTACGTAGGAAATAAATCACAAGAGGTCCTAATAGATATAGATACATGCCCGTCTAATTGTGTCCGTGGGGGTCGGTTCAGCAAGTTCTCAGCAGGGGGCGCCAGTGTCCTTAACCCCTGAGGGAGTCAGTTCGGCTGGAAGTCGCAGACATCGCACAATTGTTGGTGACGCTGATTAGGTTACACGAGTGCCACCACGGGGAGGGTGGCGGGCGTGCGGAGGTGGGGGTGGGGGTGGGGTGGGGTGGTGGGGAATGGGATGGGGAGGTGGAGGTGGGGGAGGTGGGGGCATGTGGGGGGCCAGCAGCGTCAACAGGGTGAGGGGTGATGTGGGTGTGGGGTGGGGAGGTGGGGTGTGGGGAAGGATGTGGGGGGGGGGGGGGGGTTGCCAGCAGCCGTCACCGGGGGGACGGGTGATGTGGGGTTGGGGGTGGGGAGGTGGGGTGTGGGTAGGGATGTGGGGCGGGGTTGCCAGCAGCCGTCACCAGGGGGAGGGGTGATGTGGGGGTTGGGAGGTGGGGTGTGGGTAGGGATGTAGGTGGGTGGGGTGCCAGAAGCCGTCACCAGGGGGAGGGGGTGAGCTAAGAACATTCATACGCAGGAAAGTTGAGCGACCTGAAACGCTCACCGATGACGTCATGCTGCTCCTACTGGCCAAGGTTCGAACCCAGTTGGATCCCACAAGGAATCAATCAAGTTGCATATATCTGAGTAAGTTGTCCCGTGCTTTAAATTAATGTTCCGCAAAATTTGGTGAGGAAATGGGCAAATGCAGAGTGATGGCAGCAGCACCTGGAGGGAAAAGTTGAAAATAGAAAGGTGCCTGCCTAGTAGCAGACCAGTTCGCCCCCCAGGTCGCTCACTGCAGTTGGATGTTATAGTAGTTTGCTGACATATTTCAACACAAATAGAATTAGAGTAGATAGCAATTACAATTACAAGACAATTACATAATTAATCAGTTTAGGGGGGGTAGATTAGTTGATTAAGCAGGGGAAATTTCAATCGTGGACGATTGGTCTTCCTCATTCCAGTGCTCCTTGCCCTATCCTAATTATGCCGAGCACCAGGCTGTATCAAGTTTTACATCATCGGTTTGACTCAACCAAGATTCGAAGCCACGATCCCACGATCTACCAAAATGGGAGACGGACGCTTAACTCATTTGGCCATCCTGTCTGGGTATGTGTATAATCAATTGATACATTCCATCTGTGTCAGTGCATTGCTGTATTAACACCTGTGTCAATTCTTTACGCCCGCTCTTATATGACTCACCTTCCAGATGTAAACAAAGCCTCTCTTGGAGCGGCCATTTATGTTCAGATAGCTGGGGGTGGGGGGTACCCAGAGCCCCGGGGCTGCTCATTAATTATGGATCCACACATTAATGAGTGGCGTGGTTAACAAGCCATGACGGTTCTGGGTGATCCCCCCTCTCCCAACGTGAGGCCCTGTTGGGGGCGTTAGGGGCCTTTGGTGCCTAATACAGACCAACCCTGATTGCACGGCCTCGCTCGGATAAGCAGATAACGAGGTGCTTACTTACGCACAGACGACAGCCATTGTCCTGACACAGATAAATGGGTTGCCTGCCATTTGACGGGCGAAAAATGATGAATGTGCCCGTAGGCATTGGAAGCGTTGATGAAAAATCTAAGCGCTTAATTCATCAATCAGCATTTGATATGTTCAAAAGTTGTTGAGAGTGGGAAGTGGCAGGTTGGCCACATCGAAGCGGTAGTTGAGTGGAACGCGCCATTCACAAATGGGGGTGGTGGTTGGCCATTAGACGCTCCTGTATTATTATGAGCGATAATTGGGAATACATTAAACAAAGTTTTGAGAGTGAACAGCAGCGTTGCACGCATACTTATCATCATTATCATTGTCATCAATCCGTTAACTCGATGGGGCACCACAGATGACTTTGCAACCAGTTTTCTCCAGTTTCCCCTGTTCTCCACAGCCCTCTGGGACTTGCCAAACTCCAGGCCTGTCCATTCCCTGATGTTGTCTTCCCACCTCTTCCTTAGTCCTCTTCTTCCCCTATGGTACACAGCCTGCATCCTAACTTTTTCAAAGCCTCATTCTGGTTTTACTGCATGTAGTCAGCAGCAGACTGTTTCATACCTTGGTATCCCATCATGCAAGGACACCGAATAATATAGGTGACTATTCTTTATTTATATGCACATAATAAATTACATGACACATAGTATAATAATAATATATATATGCTGTATAAGAATTATACGAGTCTAATAACCCGGAATATCCCTCCTTTCCCTCATCACACATTCAGCTCCGTGGACTGAGGGAGTCTGTCATAGTCATCTACTGCTCTAGCCTCCCCAACCCCAGCTCCAATGATGGCGCTACCACCCCTGCACACTGTAACCGCCACTCACTGTACCGCTGAACCCCTGATTCTAGTTAGAGGAACAAGCGTGACCCGATATGACCTTAGTTACATACCAATGGATGTTTCTTTGTTTTGTTGTTGTTGTTTTACATCCTAGCAACATCTAAGGTCATATGAGGACGGGGCATACCATTGGAAGCAGACATTCAAAATTAGTTCGTCCTGAGCATTTCAACGGGCAATACGTATACATCAAACTCTGCCAAATTTCACAATCCCTGCTGGATACAGTATAACCCTGTTAAACCAAGCTGGGCTAAACCAAACGATCGGTTAATCCAAACTGTTTTCGGCAGGCAGGCAAAATACTACCATTTATCATATGCAAAAGTTGGTTAAACCAAAGTCAGCTAATCCAAAGGATCGGTTAATCCAAACAAAATTATTGGGCCCCAGGCCACTTTCGTATGCTTAAACCAAACTTTCATGTGGTTATAAGGTCATCTGAGACTTTTTTATATGATAAATGGTAGTATCTTGCCGGGCTGCCAAAAAAAGTTTGGATTAACTGAGTGTTTGGTTTAACTGAGCTTGGTTTAACAGGGTTATACTGTATATACATAAAAAACAATAATCAAATTGTCCACATACATTGTATATTACATTCATAATGCACCCACGTTTTTGCTAAAGCCAAGTCAAAATCAAAGCCAAAGCTCCGTTAAACCAATGATCGGTTAATCCAAACAAATTTCTAGGGTCCCTTCAAGTTTGGTTTAATTGGGTCACACTGTAGGTAGATGAATAGGGTCAAGTGTCTGGAAGCCTCAAACTCTCAAAACTATCATAAGAACTGTACTGTAATGTCAACAAGAACAATAAATGCCAATATACACCATGTCGGTCTTGCGTCGTTTAATTATACTGATATTGAGTAGCACAAGGACAGCACTGGTGGGTGGTTACCCTTCTGGACAACCTTTGAGGACAGCAGCAAGGCCTGTTCCATCCTTTTGTAGTGTGGCTGTGCGAAGTCATGCACTGGGAACTGCAAGTGCTGCAGTGCTGGCGTTCATTGCACAGGTTTCTGCAAATGTGAAGGAGGATGTGTGAACAATGAGGATTGATGAATCAGTGTCACACCTGTCACAGCATGTGATATGATTGATACTTTTATTGATTGATTGATTTACTGCCTTTTTCATTTTGTTGATCAATAAAGGATACCTATGAAAAGACATTTTACTTATGATTCCATTACTTTAAGTGTCAAAGTTATGCAAAATTCATTATAATATTACAATTTATTTTGGCGAGTGTTAAGATTACTGTCAAATAGATATCAGATTTAGAATCCCTGAGGTTTCAAAACCCTAGCAAAGTGTTTTGATTTGTAACTGTATGACTTCTTCTTGGCAAGTAATGTAAAAATCATTTTTTTGGTGGCGGCTATTTTGAATTGTCCAATATGGCGACACCATTGAGAATTGGCTTTGGCTCCCAGCAGATTTGAATTCAGCAGGTCAAAAACTACAAGTGTGCCAAATTTCATGCTTGTAGACAAATCTGCACAATCCCTCCTTAAAATCCCCCTAACAGACCAGACTACAGTGACAATCCACATTAATGCCGTCTCTATGGTGCTGCATAACCTGGATCACTATGCCAGGTAGCGACAAGTTTCAAATTGGAAGCGCTTTCACTTGCGCTTGACTCGGACAGACATCGAACCCGCGACCTCTCGCATAGGAAAGAGGCGTTCTTAATCTGACAGTCATGTGACCCTGATGGCTTGAGCCTCACTCTGAGCTGCGTGTCGAGCCACTCAACAAGCTCGCTGTCCCATTAGCCATTTCTAGAACTTACAGTCAGTATTGAGTGGTGTTGCACCTGCCAAAGCACCCATTCAATTAGAAGATAGCCCCAGCCAATTCCACGCGGCGAGCAGAGATAGCAGTAGCGTCAGGATGAGTCCTACCAGGGTCTAAAACATCACTTCCGAAATTATCATCATCATCATCACCACCAATCCCTTAACCGCGAGGGTCATTGGAGCATCTCAAACTATAAGCCCAGGTAAAAATGTAAAATTTAAGACCTAAATGCACTGGGATTGGTCCCACTGCTTCACTGGTCACAGATGGTCCAGTGTATTATTAACAACCCCACCGCAACAACATAATTCATAAATTCACATAACTAGCTACATTAGAGTTACACTAGAATTTTCCTAACAAACCAACATTTATATACTGCTTGCCTAACTGCAACTGAACATTCAAACTTAGTACAAATTTACCAACTGAATACAGAAGATAACTTCTGCTTACATTCTAAATACTATGTAAATACTCACATTGATCTGACTAATATTGATCTGGTTATATGACACTACTGTACCATATTGTTATGGAACTTTTGGGTTTCAGAATTTCATTGTGTTACATGGTGCAAATTGTCTATTCAACAGGTATTGTACACCTTATTCTATATACCTTTTGTGTAAATAACCCTGAATTGACTGCACTGACAAAAGACTTATTCAGCAGAATAAACATATTTACCAAAAAATAAATAAAAATGTATGTAAGTCTTGAAATGAATAATGTCATTTCGGCAGCCTACATGTACATATATTATTAATAACTGTAGTGTCACATGGTCCGAAGAACAGTGCCACAGCAATGACAAAGTGTTTTATTCAATAAATAAACTATATTTCCACCAACAAATATATACAAATATATATATATAATATTTATATTTATATATGAAAATATATATAAATATTATATCAAATATAATAAATAAAAAACAATATAGATATATTCATAAATATATAATAAAATATATATTAATATTATTACATATATAAAGGTATAGGGCCTTATGTGAAGGCTATAACCCAGAGGTACCATCACCCCACTGCCGGTGTGTAAACACACCAGGTCCCAGCTTCATTCCATCCTCAGGGACCAGCGGAGAGTAACCCGGAAGAGGTGTATTGTCCCGCGTCCCCAGGTGTAAGTAGTATACGGAAATGACACTTGTACCCAGGTACAAGCCTCTAGACAGATGGAGTAAACTTTTCCACTGGAAAGAATAATGTCAACACTTACCCTTAAGCCCGTCGCACACCACGCGACAATCCCCATATGATATTGTAATTCTATGTTGTAGTATCCATACATGTGCATTGTTTAGATCACTAAAGTACCGGGTGGTTAGATGTATGCATGATTTCCCTTTGCATGTTTTCATACATGCAGTGTGAATTGGCTAACATGCCAATCTAATCTTGCCAACTAGCCACAGGCCAACTCTAATATGCCAGTCCCAACATGCCAACTCAAGTAGGCCACGTACAATTGAACACCTGGTGTCACGTGTAATAACCAATGCCTAATCTTATAGACTAGCTAAAATAGTGAGGAGAAAAGAGAATTTTGAACATCTTCTATTCTTAGTAAAGAAGACAAGTAACGATACACAAATATGCACTTATAACATATATTCTCAATTACAAAGTGTACAGTTACATATACATTCTCAATGGTATTATATCACACTCACAACTGTCTGTGTAGTCCATATGAATGATAGATACACTCAGTCCTCTTGGTGCTTATTCCATATCTCAGTTGCCTTGAGGAGTTGATGGATATAGATTATCCACTGACTGTAAGCTGTAGCCAATGATACAGGTATAGAGTCTCAGTTGATGAGGGATGTACATGTCAGCAGCAGTGATGTGGGAAGAGGCAGACACAACAGTCACCAATCCTACTGATGACCATTGGTCAATATTGTAGAAGCTCAGCAGGTTGAATCCATCCCATAGCTGTAACTAGCCAGATCAGGTTTCAGGCTTAACTGACTTGGAGATGTTGAAGCCTCGATGTCTGGGAGTAGAGTGCCAAGAGTGTGTGACTACACTCCTCATATAGTTGCTGGGTAGGCCAGTCCTAACGAAGAGATGGGACGAGTAGGACGGTCCAAACATGTGTTCTAACCACTATAAAAGGCAACTACCTGTTAGGAAGCAGTCTCCAGCCATTCACTGCTATGTTACACTGGCCACAGTCGCGAATGTCGCCGGTGTGCGCCGGCCTTTAGCCGTGTTGGTTTAAGTTGGGTTTCAGTCGCAGGATCTATGTTAGAAGTGTGTATTGGTGTAAGCCCACTTACAAGGATCATCCTGCGCCTAGGTTCAAGGACCTATTGATCCCTGCACACACGGATAACCAGCCTGGACACAAACACGCCTAACCAGTCAACCAGCCCCCGCGTCGGTTACACGATTAAGGTAAAAGGTTAGCAATTTACCCAAACTCCTTAAATTTGCATAGTCTAATGATGTTGAGTTTCTGTACTTTTTGTTGTTGATAAAGATATTAAATTGATTGCTAGTATCTACCTCACTCTAGTTTGAAAAAGCTTTCCGTTTAAATGACTAACTTTTGAGATATTTGAAGTGCAAATGTGTCAAATTAATTTTGGCACGCATGTCATACATCTGCCACCATAGGCTTCTGCAGTAACATGTGTCATTAAATTCCCTCAGTATTCTCTTCTATGTCCTTAATAATTGCCAAAACTCTGACACCATAGGCTTATGCAGTAAAAGGTTCTATTCAATTGTTTCAGTATTGTTTCAGTATACACTTCTATTTTTTGGGGTAGATTAGTTGATTAAGCAGAGGAAATTTCAATCGTGGACGATTGGTCTTTCTCATTCCACTGCTCCTTGCGCTATCCTAATAATACCGAGTGCAAGGCTAGGAAGTGCCAAGTATATATTTTTTAAGTCATTGGTTTGACTCAACCAGGGTCCGAACCCACGATTTACCAGAACCGGAGATGGACGGTCAACTCATTCGGCCATCCCGCCTGCCAAGAAATGCTTAATAATTGCATCAGTATCTAAATTGCAACCAGTGGTCCACAACTGGTTCATCAAAGGCAGTGGTATGTGTGATCATGTCTGTGGGAAAGTGCATACAAAAGACCCCTTGCTGCTTATCGGAAAGAGTAACCTATGTGGTGGCAGCCGATTTGCTCTAAAGAAATGTGTCAGAATGACCATATGTTTGCCGTCCAATAGCCGATGATGAAAATCAATGTGCTCTAGAGGCGTCGTTAAATAAAACAATCTTACAGTATCTAAATTGGATATGTAGAATCAAATGTAATTGTTTTGGTTTTGGAAAGTTGATGGTTTCATCGGACTACGCAGTTTTTATGAGGGATTCAGCTGTGTTGTCATCATGTACCCGTGTTGTCCTGAGTCAGTGCACTTACTGAGTCTTTGATGCTGCAAAGACGGCTGAATTGTTCGCTGTGTTGCCAGTAGAGGGGGCTGCGGGTGCTCGGAGTGAGTGTGTGCGTGAGTGGGCGTGGGTAGGTGGTGCGTGAGGTTGGGGGGTTTAAGGGCTGCTCTGAGGCCACTAAGATCAATGGTTCTGCCCTGATACTGGAGCTTTGGTCACACACCCCGGGATAACACCCCAACCCCCCCAAACCCGCACAACACTACCCCAACGCTTCTAAGAACCAGACGTCGGGGTACGATGGTGGGAGGGTGGGACAGTGGGGAGGGGAGTTAGAGAGGGAGGGGGAGGGGGAGGGTAGGAGGAGGGGAAGGGGTAGAGTGGAGAGGGTGGGAGGAAGAGGGAGAGTGAGGAGGGTGGGAGGGGAGGGGAAGGGGGAGGAGCAGGGGGAAGGGGGATGTTGGGGAGGGGGAGGGGAGAATGAGGAGGGGGCAGGTGGTAGGGGGAGGGGGATGGTGGGTCGAGGTAGTGAGGAGGGGAGTTAATGCTGGTGGAGTGGTGAAGATGGTGGTGAATGTGGTAGTGAAGGTGGTGGTGATGGTGGTGGGGAGAATGGGATGAAGTGGTGCTTGGTGGTGGTGCGGATGCAGCTGGAGGTGGTGGTTGAGGTGGTGGTTGAGGTTGGGGGTAAGGTGGTACCGGTGGCGGAATGGTGGTGGTGGGATAGGTGGAGGTGGTGTTGTTGTTGTTAGTGGTGGTGGATTGTTGGCGATGGTAGGGTAGGTGGTGCTGATGGGAGTGGGGAGAGGGAAGTGGTGGTGGTGTAGGTGTAGGTGGTGTTGAAGGTGTTGGAGGTGGTGTTGGAGAGTCGGAGAGGTAGTGGAAGGAAGGGAGGGCGAAGGATGGAGGGAATCGAGTGGAGTGGTACCGTAAAAAGGGGGGGGAGAGGGGGGAGGGTGGAGGGTGGAGGGTGGAGGGTACAGGGTAGAGGGGGGAGGGTAGAGGGGGGTAGGGTGGAGGGTGGAGAGGGGAGGGAGGGGGGAGGGAGATGGAGAAGGGAGGAGGTGAGGGGGGGGGGTACGGGAGGGGTGCAAGGGGGGGGGGGGGGGCTGGAGGGAGGGGGATGGGAGAGGGGAGGGAGGGGAGGGGAGGAGAGGAGGTGGGGATGTTTGGAGGGGGCAAGGGGGGGGGGGGGGTAGCTGGGGGGAGGGAGAGAGGAGAGGGAGGGACAGGGGGAGAGGTGGGGAGGTACGGGAGGGGTGCAAGGGGGGACTGGAGGGAGGGGGAGAGGAGAGGGAGGGGGAAGGGGAGAGGTGAGGAGGTACGGGAAGGGTGCAAGGGGGAGGGCTGGAGGGTGGGGGATGGGTGAGGGGAAGGAGCGGGAGGGGGAGAGATGAGGAGGTACGGGAGGGGTGCACGGGGGAGGGCTGGAGGGAGGGGAAAGGGAGAGGGAGAGGGTGTGTCAATGAAACATTTCAGCCATCCGCTAACATCCCAGTGGCCACTTACCACAAAGACAATATAAAAAAAAAGCCACCACACTGCAATATATGACGCAGGTGGTATCCTTACAAAAAGAGAGAAGACTTATTATATATGCACATTTATTCATAATCCAACTGGTTCTGAGTGATCTGCTCAATAAGGACGTGGATTATCCGACCAATGAGAGATGGGCCATGGTGTTGAGCTCTTGATAAATTCAGCCTACTTCAGATACAAAAAAAAACCGCTGGGCTATAAGTCTTTAGGAGGTGGCCCGGTCGGAGCAGCAGGGCTCTTAAGGGGCTCCTTAGTCTGCCTATCTACACCAGGCAGAATTTGTCAAACATTTAATGGTCGCTTTGTTTATAAGGTGCCGGTCTGGAGAAAGTAGATGTGGCTGTGTCGCTGTGTCTATGTATCTCTGTATATATGTATCTGTGTATCTATGTGTATCTATGGTTGTGTATATCTGAATGTATGTGTATCTGTATATCTGTGTCGCTGTATCTCTGTGCCTGCGCATCTCTGTATATTTGTATCCATGTTTCTTTGTATCTCTGCATCATTGCATCTCTTTATCTTGCATCTCTGTATCGTGCATCTCTGTATCTATGCAGCATTGTAGTTGCTATATACTCTGTATCTTGCATCTCTGTATCTTGCATCTCTGTATCTTGCATCTCTGTATCTTGCATCTCTGCATCATTGCATCTCTGTATCTTGCATCTCTGTATCTTTCAATATCTGTATCTATGCAGCACTGTAGTTGCTATATACTCTGTATTTTGCATCTCTGTATCTTGCATCTCTGTATCTATGCAGCATTGTAGTTGCTATATACTCTGTATCTTGCATCTCTGTATCTTGCATATCTGTATCTATCTAGCATTGTAGTTGCTATATACTCTGTATCTTGCATCTCTGTATCTTGCATCTCTGCATCACTATTTTTGGACCTCTCTATCTCTGTATTTCTGTATCTCTGTACCTCCACATTTCTAATCTCCATGCCTTCATATTTCCATATCCATGTATCTCTGTATCTCAATATCTCTATATTTCCATACCTATACCGATATTTTCCCACAGCTCCACATCTCCATATCTGTATATAATTATCAACATATCCATATCAGGACGGGTACTGACTTTTGACAGTGCACACTGATGGTGACTTTATAGTGCTGCCCCACTGGGAGACCAGGCTGCCGACACCATTGTAAAGTAAGCAAGATGTTAACTCATCGAGGTGAGTAGCATTAGTGATTCTTTTATTACATGCACCTCCCATTTACAGGTTGGTCACAGGAGCCATAGCACACTGATCCGATCTGCGTGGCTACAACGATAAATACATTACAACCAAGACCCAAAATCCCACACAGTCACATTATCCTGATCCCGTGTCAACCAGTACTTGCACTATCCTATTAATGCCAAGCGCCAGGCTTAGGTAGCGACAAATATCAATTTTATAAGTCAATTGTTTGACTCGGCCGGGAATCGAACTCCCGACTTTCCGCACGGGAGGTCTGCGCTCTACCGACTTGGCCACCTCGTCCGCGCTGCTGTAAGGAGTGTTGACCTGCGGGATGGCTGGTGCAGACAGCACTTCTCATTGCGGGTGGCTGGGTGAGGGTCGCCACATGACGGGTAAATCGCGGGTAAATCTTTATAATCTGTCCTCAAAGTGGCGCTGTGACAGTATGGTGTCATGAGACGGCTTTTTTTAAAGAACACTTACCAGCTTTGTAAATCGTCCGCCGATTGTTGCCGGATTGTTGAGTACTGACGCCGATTATCACCGACTGGCAGCGATTGGAAGCGATTTCGCCGACTGGTACCGAATGGCGCCGACAGGCACCGATTGCTTCCGACTGGCACTGATTGGCGCCGATTTGCGCCGACTGGTGCCGACTGGTATCGACTTGCACCGATTGGCGCCGATTTGCGCCGACTGATGCCGACTGGTGTCGACTTGAACCGATTTGCGCCGACTGGTGCCGACTGCCGTCGATTAGTGCCGACTGGAACAGATTTCGGCCGACTGGTGCCGACTAATATTGTGGGTAGCACCTCAGTGTGCAGTGCACTCAGTGGAAAAAGTCTTTTCCACCAGCAACCCGGCCCTCTGGTGGCAGTGGGAAGAACCAACTATTGGGTATCAAATCACCATGCAGCAAAAGGTTTATTTATACATGAGTGATCCGCAGCTGAGGCCCTCGGCTCACGATGCCAGGTAGATTGAATTAATCCACAATGGGGTTGCTGGTGGGGAGTAGTTGTCACAGACTCTAATTGAATAATCCGCCACACATCCTATCGGTAGGGTTGCTTGGTTGTTGGAGTTTTACGTCCTGGAAACATCTAAGGTCATATCTGTATCTCTGTATTTCTGTCGCTCTGTACCTCCACATTTCCCATCTCCATGCCTTCATATTTCCATATCCATATATCTCTCTATCTCAATATCTCTATATATCGATATCTCTATATTTCCATATCTATACCAATATATTCCCACAGCGCCACATCTCCATATCTGTATATAATTATCGACATATCCATATCAGGACGGGAACCAACTTGTGACAGTGCACACTCATGCAACTTTATAGTGCTGCCACACTGGGAAATCAGGCCACCAGCACCATGAACCGATATCCTACTCAGTCACATTATCCCAATACTGTGCTAACCAGTTCTTGCCCTATCCTATTAATGCCACACACCAGGCTAGGAAGCGACAAGTATCAATTTTATAAGCCATTGGTATGACTCGACCGGGAAGCAAACTCCCGACCTTCCACACGCGAGGCTCACGCTCTACCCATTAGGCCACCGAGCCCGGCACTGCCTGTATGGATTTAATTGGAATGGTGATTAAAATGCTCAAAGGCAGTTCCGCCCATGTGAGTAATCGTATTAACTGCGTAACGGTGGAATCTAATTGATGTTTATTGAACATCGGATGCATCAGTGGAGCTGGGGAATTCACGCCTCATTGCACAACTGTGTCATTAACGCTCCATCGACTCTTTAAAGTGGCCACATCACAGACCTTGTATCCAACACTATCAGGTTATTTTCTACACCAGGGCTCGTGAAGGAACAAGCTGTTGTAGGAAGATAGGGACATTGGATCAATCATGGAAAGCCAGCCATGATAAGCGGGTCGAGGAGGCCTTCATGTACACACACACACCACATCAACATATGAGATAAAAGCTACACAAGATTGATACGCCACATTGGTGCTTAGTGAAATCAAATTGCGGATAAGTAAGGTAAAGGTATAATATATATGTGATGCATAGTGGATTATGTGAGTATAAAGGCGCGGAAGGGAATTATTGTTGTTATACTATATGTTATTATGCTGTACTATGCCTCCTTGTCTCCACCCATGTAACTGCTGGCAGTAAAGGACACGCCACATTGTCAGTCGCACCAGAGGATTTGTCTTGTGGTCCTTCTGTACTGTAGCTACCCTTTATATATATATATATATATATATATATATATACAGAGTGTGATGCGAGGGGGCGCCCACCCGGCAATACCCGACAGCTGGGAGGGGGGGGGCACTCCACCAATGCGCATGAGGAAATATATGATGTACATGTTACCCATGCATTTATACTCGCATAATGCATTATACATCACATATATATGTATATATATATTATTTATGGATAGTGATAAAACCCTTATCACAAGTAATAAGACCTAGAGTGGGTTGCACCCCCCCCCCCCGGTACAGCTCCCTTCCCTGGGGTGGGGTGGGTACCAGCATGCACCTCTCCTTGTCCTGAGCGGGGCCTCTCCTCCACTAGTTTGGAGGATTTGTTGAATTATATATGTTTTTATTATATATATATAATGTACATTCAATAGATTAGTTCAACAACCGATATGACGTTAGTAAAGGAAAATCAATTAATGTGCATCTCATTCTACCAATAAGGAAGACTGTCCCCAGCAACAGCAGGCAATTGGACTACGCCTGACGATCAAAAAGAGGGTGGGGTACCAGTTGACAGTACTTATATGGTACCAGTCGAGGGGAGTGGGAAAGTAAGGAGGTGATGGTGATGGTGAGGGTGAGGGTGAGGGTGAGGAGTAAGTGAGGTGAGGGTGAGGGTGAGGGTGAGGAGTAAGTGAGGTGAGGGTGATGGTGAGGGTGAGGGTGTGAGGTGAGGGTGAGGGTGAGGGTGAGGGTAAGTGAGGTGAGGGTGATGGTGAGGGTGAGGGTAAGTGAGGTGAGGGTGATGGTGAGGGTGAGGGTAGTGGGGAGGGTGATGGTGAGGGTGAGGGTAGTGGGTGAGGGTGTGGTGGGTGGGAGTAGTGAGGTGAGGGTGATGTGGGTGAGGGTGGGGTGGGGGGTGGGGTGGGGTGGGTGGGGTGTTGGGGGGGTGTGAGGTGAGGTGGGGTGATGGTGAGGGTGAGGGTGTGAGGTGAGGGTGTGGTGAGGGTGGGTGGAGTGTGAGGTGAGGGTGATGGTGAGGGTGAGGAGTAAGTGAGGTGAGGGTGATGGTGAGGGTGAGGAGTAAGTGAGGTGAGGGTGATGGTGAGGGTGAGGGTGAGGAGTAAGTCAGGTGAGGGTGGGAGTGGGGATTTAGGTGGAGATGAGGGGCTGAGGCATAGCATACCTAATAGATGACAGGTAATAGGCGAGGGGATATGTGATTAAAGGGTTTATGGGTGAGAGTGAGGATTTCTGTGGAGTTGGGAGATGGGGGATGTGGGGGTGGGAGTTTGTAGGTGTAGCCAAATGGTAGATATAGATCTTCGTTTGTTTATTGTTGTTTTACGTCCTAGCAACATCTAAGGTCATATCAGGATGGGTACCGACTTGTGACAGTACGCACTCATGGCGATTTTATAGTGCTGCCCCACTGGGAAATCAGACCGCCGGCACCATGACCCGATATCCCACTCAGTTACATTATCCTGACACCGAGCTAATCATTCCTTGCCATATCCTAATAATGCCGAGCACCAGACTAGGAAGTGACAAGTATCAATTTTTAAGTCATTGGTTTGACTCGACCGGGAACCGAACTCGCGAACTCACGATCTTCCGCACGCGAGGCATGTGCTCTACCGATTCGGCCACCGCGCCCGGTAGATATAAATCAGCTGACAGTACTAAAGGTAACAGGCAATAGAGTGCGAGGTAAGGGGGGGGGTGAGGGTGAGAGAGAAGATATAGGTGGGTAAGAGAGGGTGGAGGCAGTTAGGTGTGGGATCATAGATATATACCAGTTGACAGTACACAATGAAACAGGCAATAGAGTGCGAGGAAAGGGGGGGGGGGTGAGGGTGAGAGAGAAGATATAGGTGGGTAAGAGATGGTGGAGGCAGTTAGGTGTGAGATCATAGATAGATACCAGTTGATAGTACACAAAGGAACAGGCAGTGGGTCGGAGAGGAGATAATAGGTGAGGTGGGAGAATGTTTGAGGGGACAAGTACATAAGGGGGCATATCTGGTCTTCTTCTTCTTGGTTGTCCATAGGTGGCAATGATGACAGCAATTTGTTTGTTGTGAGCTCGTAGATGAACGATGACTCAAATTTGCGCTCAGAATATGCGGTGGCATATTGGACATGTGTGTGTAGCTGCAGTCAGAGCGTCTGGTAGGTGACGGAGGCGATCTTTCCACTGCTGACGCTTTTGTTTGGCTTGAGATATATATATGAGCAGTTTCAAACTGTGATACGCCTTTGTGAATAGAAGCATGCCATGAACTCCTGTCCTTGGACAGTTTCCAGTATTAAGGGTAAGAGGCAGGGTCTTGTGTGCGAGGAGAGTTCATTAAAAGGACCTGCCTGTCTCTGCCAGGGTCGACTTCAATGACTGCAAACCACCGCCTGTATTTCCACCAATGGCAAAGCTCCATTCACGCTCGCCCTAAATTAAAATCACCAATCGCAATTAGGGCATCTTCTAGCTCGCTGCCTTTCAATTTGCCTGATCCATCAACACAAAATGAGCCCCCCGCCCCCACCAACCTCCTGACACCCACACCTCTACACCCCCACACATCCTTTCTCCCAACCCCCCAAACATCTCCCCCACACAAGATAAAAACAACAACTCAGCATCGCAAATTGAGTAATGGTTAATTTGAAGCTAACAAAAGGCAGAAGAGATATTTTTGGACGGCTCCCTGATGGGTTATGGGTGATGGAACATGAAGAAAACCTAGAAATCTGGGCGACGGGATAACATTGAGTCCACATCAGTGAGCCCTTCTTCTTCTGCATCTTGAGGCAGGGATCGCGGGCTACATTTCAATGAGGGTGACAAGAATGGCGAATTCAGCCCCCAGTGGTGTCGATGTCAACAAAAACCAGTTCAATAAATACCTTTTATAAGGATCCCCGCTATAGAAATGGAAATAATATGCATCGTGTATGATCTTTTTCGCAAATGTGAAACATGATTTTTGTTGTTTGTATGTTGGGAGTTTCACATCCTGACAACATCTAAGGTCATATCAGGACAGGTACCGACTTATGACAGTGCGCACACATGGCGATTTTATAATGGTGTGCCGCTGGGAGACTAAGCCTGACCCAATATCCCACTCAGTCACATTAACCTCATATTGAGTAAACCAATTCCTCCCCTATCATACTAATGCCAAGCGCCAGGCTAGGTAGTGACGAGTACACATTATGTAAGTCATCGGTGTTGACTCGGCAGCGATTCAAACCACAAACATTCTACATCCCAGGGCTAGTTTGCTGACCATTGTGCATGTTGACTGGAACATAGGTCATTGGCCACTCAAACTTGTATCCCCTGCCATGACTCTAGAGCCGTGTTCACACCTGGGCGTTAAGTCACCTCAACTAGTTTGCGTCCTATAGTTTGGCTCACATTCGCCGTGTGGATGCGACGCTGAGGCGGATTAGGGCTGATTCGCCTCATCTAGTTCACTTCAAGTAAACCACGTCGCGAGGTAGTATATATGAGGCGAACTAGCTTAAGTCGGCACATCTTGCTTGTGTGGACGATAGCGGTTTACTTGAAGCGGCTTAAGCATGTCACATGCATGCGCAGTCGAGACCTGAGTTTGTTTATTTTCTGGTCGATCAAAAGCGCATATTATATAATTTGGTCTATGAACCGGCTAGAGGTGCACAGATATTTTTGTCATGATTTATTTTAAGGTTTTCACTGCCCAGCAGAAGTTTTGACCATTCCAAACCATTACGATTCAGTCCATACATATCTAGGTCGACCCACACTCTCTCGTGGCGACGTCGACTAACCAAAACTGGCGCTGGTTACTATGGACTTGCTCATGCGCAGATATCGATTTCCGGCTTAAACCGCCCCAAGTACTGCATGTGTGGACACGACACCCTTTCATGCCTAGTTCACCTCCTCTAGTTCGCCTTATCTAGTTTGGCCTAAAGTTGTGGGTGTGAACACGGCTTAAGTATATAAGTGATTGAGTATACTCTTTTCGTATACTGCACTTCTATTCGAACAATGAAACCTAAACTGAGCCATCACTCATCTTTACTTCTTTGTGAACTGTTTGTTATCACTGACTGACGTATTCTGTAACCTTGGGTTTATCTCTCCTATGTAACTCTTCATTCTTGCTTATTGACACTGCTGCTGCCATCCACTGGAGACGCTGTGATTGTACGCATGCCACCACCTACAGATTACTGTTATGGTGCTGTAACCAAGGCAATTGCCTTCTTAATTTGCATATCTTAATCTTATTGATGGAAAATTCCATTTCCACTGCATAATTTGTACCCCTAGCACCACAATTGTGCCTTTTGGAACTAGAATGACCGGTGCCCGAAATCCGCTCCTGGCCTTTATAAGGCTGCCCTCCGCAGACATTCTCACTTCGACAAAGGAGCAGGGAGGACACACTAAGGACAGGACTGGCTAGAGACTTTTAATTTACCGTCCCACACACCTCACATGTTAATAGGGTCCCACATCTTAGGCTTTACATTTACACAAGATATACTTACTCCTGAACGTTAAAATCGACATGTCAGGGGAAATAAATACCAACTTTTAAACTGATATTATGTTTGTGTGGTTCAATTACACTACCTAGGCTCCCTGATGCAATGTGGTTCCTTGTCTGAGAGGTCAGTGTAGATAATTACGTTTGTCCCCCCACCTTTTAGATGGTTTACATCCATAAGTTGTTTAACGTTTAGAATTACACACATACAGGTAATATACTTAGGTCTACATACACAGGGTCGGTTCAACAACCATACAGAATGCATCTTGTACAAGATCCAGGTCATGGCAACGAGTGTAGTGGGGTTGATGAACATTGGAAATATTGTGCCTAGAGCAGAAATCAAAACCACACTTCCTGCCATTCCGCAGCTAGTTTACTAACAATTACACCACCTAGGCTCCCTGATGCAATCACTCTATCCATGCCTACCTGTTTATGTGGCTCCTTGTCTGAGATGTCAGTGTAGAGCACTACAGTACCTATCTTCAGCAACACCCTGTGATTAGCAAAACCTTGTCAGCTGTGAACAATTTGTCAATGTACAAACTGATTATATTTTGTATTTGTCTCTTATATGAAAAGCCACCTGCTCTGTCAGGGCAAGACTGGTCTGGATACGGAGCCGTCCTTTGAGTTATCCAGGGTTCTCCTTCAAACAACCTGTCCTGCTACTAGGTTTGTACTCAGGGGTAGATCACGGAGCTGCCCTGAGTTGAGTGACTTTTTTATATTATGATTGATGTGATTGGTTGCTGGTTGCTTTCAACAATATTTCATAGTATTCGGGATGACAATAATAATTAGAAAGTGGTCCAATTAAAACAATTAAGAAAGACATGCCACTTTAAGTCTCGGACGTCAGATAATTGTCATGGTTTACTACATCACTTCTGTTACACTACATTTGCCGCAGCCTCCTAGTAGGACTCATTGACGGATTTAGGTGAAGAGAGGCCCTGGGCTATTCCACTTGTGAGGCCCCTCCTAAAGGCCTATGACAGAGTCAGCAATATAATACACCTTTCCCGGTAGCCACCCCCCTTAGTGGATGTGAAACATTCTGTAATAGTCACATTACTACACATATAGAGACGATTTTATTCAACACTGCATAATCTGATGCAAATATACATTTTTCGAAACCAAATCAATTATCTAGACTTGATCCCACATATCCAATTAGATACTGGTGTACTTATTAAGTAGTCGACCAGACGGGATGGCCGAATGAGTTAGAGTGTCCGTCTCCCGTGCTGGTAGATTGTGGGGTCGTGGGGTAGAACCCTGGTCGAGTCAAAGCAATGACTTAAAAATGTATACTTGTCGCTTCCTAGCCAGGCGCTCAGTATTATTAGTACAGGGCAAGGACTGGTGTGCTCGGTGTCAGGATAATGTGACTGAGTGGGATACCAGGTCATGGTGCTGGCAGTCTGGTCTACCAGTAGGACAGTACTATAAAGTTTCCATGGGTGCGCTCTGTCACAAGTCGGTACCTGTCCTGATATGACTTTAGATGTTGCTAGGACATAAAACAACAACAAACAAACAAACTTAGTAAGTATGTGTTGCTGCATAGAAGGTTGAAACTAAGTCAATTTAATATAACCTGCTTCTCCTGAAGCCAAAGGTGTCAGCATTTAGACGTGCATGTTTAAATTAGTTATTCATGTGTTTTACTTCAAATAATTTCTCTTAAGTTAGGCATTTCTAATAAAAGTTACATCAATATAAATATTTCATGAAAGGAAGGTCGATTATAGAAATCAAACTAGCATATTTATATCTTTAAACGAAATGGCAGAATCTTAAAGCCATCGGACTCCACAATTTTAATGTTAACATATTTAGCAACAGAATTTAATTACAATCCAGACCAGAAATAAATGTAAAGCAATGCAGGTACCAAGGGTTGGTGATCAGAAACCATATCTCAATGGGAGGAACGAAGTGATTGTAAAGCACGAAACCAATAGCAAAGACTAACATTAACACTGAGAGAAACACTACTTCCTGCTTCCCGTTACATAAATACGCCAGATACCAGCTCCAAACCCCTCATTAGGAACAAGCGAAGATGTTCATTGACTGATGCTCGCAAGAAACATTCACAATTCTTCATTTTTCGACATTTTTCCTTTATTCGCCCAGGAACAGACGCGGAGTTCAAAACCTAGCTGAGACAAACAGATGACTTATCCAATGGATACATGTGGATACTTATCATGGCGCTCAGCATTAATAGGAAATGACAAGGACTGTTTAGCTCAGTGTTAGGATAATGTGACTGTGTGGAATATTGGGTTGTGGTGCTGGCAGCCTGGTCTCCAAGTGGAGCTGCACTACAAAGTCACCATGAGTGCGCACTGTCACAAGTTGGTAACCATCCTGACCTGAGATGTTGCTAGGACATAAACAACAAAAAACAAAAAATCATTCATGCAGATACCTATTCACGTAAGCATGTCAGGTAACGTGAGTTGAATGAGCTATCTCCTCATTCGGGCGGAGTCAATGCATTGGTCTGAGCACAGCGTCTGAAGCCCTGTGTAAAGTCGTTGGCTAATAGGTTATGGCATGGATGCCGGTTGGTTCAACTACGTTCAAATTTGGTCAAATACGTTCAACTACGTTCAAATACGTTCAACTATGTTCAACTACATTCAACTATGTTCAGCATACTTTAGCCTCCACTATGGTCAACTACGTTCAACTACGTCCAAGTATGCTAAAGTATGCTAGAGTACACTAGAGTATGCTATAGTACGCTAGTACATTAAGCATACGAAGACTTCACCACAGTATGTTAGCCTCTAACATAGCGCTCTTTTGAACATGTCCAAAGATTAAATTGGAACTCATGGCCCACCCACGTTATTACCAAGTTAGCATGATGGAGAAGTATGGATGCCGGTACGTTCAACTATGTACAACTACGTTAAACAATGTTCAACTATGTTAGCCTCCACTACGTTCAACTACGTCCACTAACGTGTATGTGACCGGGCCTTTAGAGTACAATAACAGAAAGGAGCCCCCACCGAACACTATAAGTCACCGATACCGCCCGCAGGCCACAATAAGGCTTATAGTTACTACTTAGTGGTGGGACTAAAAGAGGGATAGAGGTGGCAGTGAGGACTCGAGGAGGGTAAGGAAGAGAGGATATTGGGAGGAGGAGGGAGTGGATAGGAAATGGAAACGTGAGTAGGGCGGAATGGGATGGGGAGGGGGAGGGGGAAGTGGTGAGGAGGAGGGGGAGTGGGTTGGAGGAGGATGGAATGGGTTGGAGGAGGGGGAAGTGGGAAATGGTAAGGGGAATTATGTAGGGGGAAGTTGGCAAAAGGTAACCGGAAGTAGACTAGGGGATAGGAGAAGTACAGAGTAGGACTTCCGGTTATTATTGCTGGACTTCTTAAAAGATGTGAAGGGGAGGGGGACTAGTGGATGATGAGGTAATGTCTGTGAGCCCATTCCGGTCGACTTGCCATTTTGTTTGTTTGTTTTAACTTTGAATAGATTCGATGGGAAACTATTCCCGATGCAATCTTTCTCACTGTTCGCCACCGGAAAGGCCTGCTAGAGGACATTGATTTAACACTTTGAGTTTTGTTTGACTAAATCTGTGGGCAGGATGGTGGTATTTACGAAAATAGCGATGCTAATTCAGAGAGACAATTAAGGTTTATTTCCTATCTCAGAAATGGTGATAAGTGATCGCGAAAAAAATGAAACAAGGGGACTCTGTGCAGTCTCTGATTTTGCTCATTTTAAAATTAACCGAATAGAGGTAGACAGAGTCTATGGCCGTATATTACTTTGGCTGACTAATGGCCCTGTCACACTACGACGTAACGACGTCGACGTAGGGAGAACGTGAAGAACGTTGAACTTCTCGGCGTAGTATGCAAATTTGGGCAGAAGTTGAACGTGGATGCAGCGTAGTGGACGGGAGCGTAACGTCGGTAAAGCGTAGTGATACCGTCATTCAACGAGAGAGGTCAACGTAATGACGCTCCCGGAACGTTATGAACGTTATTCCATCGCCAGAAGAACGTTACGTGACGTTAGCTATGCCATGAGACGTTGAACGTACGTTGAATGCACGTTCTCCTGACGTTCTCCTGACGTTCTCCTGACGTTCTCCTGACGTTCTCCTGACGTTCTCCTGACGTTCCCATTACACCCCGTGGGCATTTGCACTCGGTTTAATGGGGGTCAACGTAGTGGAACGTAGTTGAACGTACTGAGGAGCGTTGGAATAACGTCCGTTTAACGTCATTGACGTTCGCTGAACGTGAACAGAACGTACGGTGAACGTAAACCCTTACGTTCATCCTACGTCAAAACTTTTGAACATGTCCAAAACCTCGACGTAACTCGACGTAACACGACGTAATGTGACGTAGCTCGACGTCACTCTAACGTCATTATGACGTCATCATAACGTAATCCAACGTCCATCAACGTAATGACGAAATATCACCACGTTAGGCTCACGTTCGCTCATTACGTTGTAGTGTGACAGGGGTATTAGAGTGTATGACTCACTTGCAATACATTGATTGACTAAGAGTTGATTGTTAATTTACCTTAATTTTGTTGACTGAAGGTTTATGGTTCACTTACATTAATTTGGTTGACTAAGAGTTCATGGTTCCCTGCATTAATTTGGTTAATTAATAGTTCATGGCTCCGTACATTAATTTGGTTGACTAAGAGTTCATGGTTCCCTGCATTAATTTGGTTGATTAATAGTTCATGGCTCCAATACATTAATTTGGTTGACTAAGAGTTTATGGAACCCTAGTGATAGAAGTGACAGTTTCTACAACGTTCATTCAATATTCCTTCGATGCAAGAATACATGTTTAATATGTGCATCGGTATATGAATGGATATGTAGGATCAAATGTTAATAATAATAAGCACATCGGTTTTGAAAATGTCCAAGTATGATAGGATTATGCAACCTTAAACCGAATAGTGGAACCATGCTCCATGCAGAAAACGACTCTCTAAAACTATATGAAGAGCTTATCAGGAACAGAATCAAATATAGTAGGTTTTAATATAAAGATTCAAAGAGAAATTGGAATTCATCAAATTTAATAATTAACAGGTAAAGCTAAAACGTAGCGGATTGTAAGCAAAACAATTCTGAAAGGTCCAAAATAATTTGTGTGCCCACGCCAGTTTGAAGTCAAGCATAATACGCTAGCTACTATTGTCGGAGATAGTGAATGTTAATGCTCCTAAGGAATATAATTCATAACACAACAAGGAACTACAAGTATGTGACTATTTCTTTATCTATAATTAACTCTGAATATGTTCAGGTCAATAAATAAATGTCTTTCGGCAGATTCAGTGCATTATGCAACCTGATAGTAAGTTGAGACCCAGGCACTCAACCTTACCACTTGACAGTCAGGTGAGTGTAGGGCTGGGTGGGCGGCAAGAAAAGGCGTTAGATGTTGATGGTTGGGTGTCAAGATGTGAAGCGCTGGAGGCTGTGGTAGGACTACCAGAAGTGGCATCAGCGGAGTTCATTGAGTTCACACCAGGGCTGCCCAGTGACTGGAGGTGATGCCACTTAACGTAACATGTGGAGACAGGTCGGAGCGTTGCCTGGAAGTTGTTGGGGGTTAGGTGGGTACAGGATAGAGGTGCATGTTTAGTTCAATGAACCACAGGTGGCAACACAATCTGTCGCTTGTTGCATACAAATTACACATGTTGCTGAAGCAACATGACCAATCCCAAAGGAAAGATTGATGAGCACATTATTACCGAAGTTACTTATTTCGCATCAAATCAAAGTAAATTTGAATATTGAAAATATTGTCAGCTTTTCGATATATAATATGGGTAATTCACAGTGTGGGGAAAATGTGATGCCATTGCTGCCACCTGCTGAGAACTAAGAACCTTGCACTCCCACGCCGCCTAGCGTGATGGTAGCTAACCACCATGGCTAGCACAACTCTGTCACCCACTTATCTCCCATCACCGAAACCCCAATGGTGTGGGACAGATGGCAAGTGCTACTTCACCCACCCATCCACCCTCACATGGGCATTTCATCTCAGGGGTAGGAGGGTTATGTGTGTGCCTCTGGACATCAACCAGTCAATAATTCCACAACTAGCGCGACCGGACTGGGGAGGAGCTATGTTCAAAGACACTTGACTTCAAGTAAATACACAAACCACACTGACCATGAATAAAAACCCGCTATATACAATTTCTGCCTCCATGTCGCGAATTAGGCTTTCATCCGATTATGCAGGCTTTAACTCATTGCCTTATGACGCTACCAGCTTGAATTCATCTTGCAATTCTTTTTACATGATTGCCACATCATGGAGATTTATGCATATTAAATTTTGAAAGGATTGACATAAATACACTGTGTGTTAAAATGCCTCAGTGCTGATTATTTGTATTCCAATGAATAGATAAGTAGAATACCCTCAAAGGACAGTGACACTGTTGATGCACTTAGAACGTAAAAACAGGAGTAATATTTGTTTGCTTTGATGGGATTTATGTGCTTGCAACATCTAAGATCATATCAGGACGGGTACCGACTTGTGTCGGTGCACACTTGATATGGCAATTGAGACGAAATATGTCCAGAGGAGGATTGCATTGAATCAGGGAGCCTAGATAGCCTAATAACTAGAACGCTCGCCCGGGATGGCAGGAATGTAGGTTTGAAACCTCCTACAGGCATGATGTTCTCATTTGATTGCAACTCTTCCTGGGACATTGGAGCTATGACCAGGATGGTGTTCA
Source organism: Branchipolynoe longqiensis (assembly GCA_030323885.1). NCBI lineage: Eukaryota > Metazoa > Annelida > Polychaeta > Phyllodocida > Polynoidae > Branchipolynoe > Branchipolynoe longqiensis. Next base: position 9,291,339 of record CM059186.1, on the reverse strand, counting down.
CGCTGAGCGTTGCGTGGTGTTTATTCTGCCCTGTGTATCTAATGGCAGAGGGCTGCTGCACCAATATATCTAGCTTGTAAGTAGAAGACTTCCGAAGCCTGGCTGAATCGAACCAATGACATTTTTTCTTTTTTTTTCTTGAAGATTTACACTGCCTATCATGGATAAGTCTGAATAGATTTGTTTTCACCATTAGACAGTTTGTCGATAGAAAGCCCCAGCCTACACTTTTACCGACCCAAGGGATTTTTAACCTCCCACACCAGATAGACATAGTATGAGAGCAACGGGCCTTTGGTAATGCTGTAAGTTATACACAGTGGTGGAAATTCAAATTGGCAGAGGTGGGCGGCACACAGAATCGAACCACTGGCCTTAAGATTAGGCATCCGACCTAGAAAAAAGTCAGACACTCTAACCACTTCGCCACAGAGAACATCTAAGGTCATAACAAATTATACTTGTTGCTACCTAGCATTACTAGGACAGGGCAAGGATCAGTGGAATGAGGAAGAGCAATTGTCCGCGATTGAAATTTTCCCTGTTTAATCAACTAATATACCAACAAATATTAATATAAATGCCACATTCACAGGTAACCATGGATTGGTGAATTGCACATGGTAGCCCACACACTACACTAAATAGTTAAGTTGTTCGCCCTAGTATGGCAGAAGCGTGTGTTCCAGTCCAGCACTAGGCGTGATGTTTCCAATTGTTACAATACGTCCAGCTACAGCACTACAGAAGTTCAGTTGGAGGCTCTTATAGATGTGGCTTCCTTCACAGCACAATGAAGGATCCCCCTGTTGGAAGCACGCCCAGTTTGTCTGTAATTGATCTAATTATCGATGTGGCGTTCGTTAGCACCCATTGTGTGTACTCTGCACTTTGTTCGTTGTCGTCTCAGCCTCACACGTTTGTATTGCGGATATCTGTATAATGCGGACGGATATTTGTGTATTGTGTCCTTCTGTACTGACCTTCGCCAGCCATTTCGTCCCAATAGATTTCACCACTATTCATCTCTCACCATCGAACCAGTGTAGCATTGTACCATTTCACTAGAACACCATCACACCATTTACAACATCACATCGTTGCACCATCACACCATTTACCAGTTTTACCACTGTGTTGTTGAACTTGTGTAGCTTTAAATCATTTCACCAGTTTTTGCTTTCAGTATTTCATCATTTCACCCTTTCAACATTACACCATTGCATTAGTAAAGCATCATCCATTGTAACTGCACACCATTGAGCTATGACACCATCGCACTATCGCACCATTGCACTAACACATCATTGTATAATTATACTATCACGATATTACATCATTGTACCATTGCAATATTTCACATTTCATCATTACAGCGTGACACCATTATACCAGAATACCATTTTACTATTGCACCATTTCACCATTACACTATTGTACCATTACATCATTATGCGATTGTACCAGTGCACTGTTGTTCTATTACATTCTAGAACAATTTCATCATTGCACCATGTACCATTGCAGTATTACACTATTACATCATCATACCTTTGCACTTTATGCGATTGTACCAGTGCACTGTTCTACTACTACACTATAGAACCATTTCATCATTGCACCATTGAATCATTGTAGTATTATACCATTCCACCATTGTGCAATGATGCGCGAGAAGGAAGAACAGAGGCGGATGTGGGAAACTGAGGCGTTTATATTGTGACGCCTCGGGCAAATATAGAGAACAGTGAGAAGAACAAACATATGAGACAATGTAAGGTAAACGGTACAAGCAGGGCAACAGAGGAGGTAACACAGGCTGAGGAGGCAGAGAGCAATAGGAGGGGCTCATGAGGAGCAACAGGCTCGTGAGGAGCAATACAGTAAGGGGCTCATGAGGAGCAGAGGATAAATAGAGGAGGGGCTCAGAAGGAGCAGTGTCAGAGTTGATAGAGGGGGGGCCGAGGAGCCCTCCGCCGCAGAGGGGGGAGGGTAGGAGGGAAAGTTGGGTGTGTGGGTGGAGAAGAAAGGGCAGAGAGCTGGAAGGCGGCTGGAGGCTGAGTGCCTGAGGGAGGCGGCCGGGCGGCCTTATAACGGGGAAAGTGAGCAGTGGCAGGAGAGGCGTGAGTCGCTCAGGGCCGGGGGAGGGCGAGGGTGAGCAGCGGGCGTCGCGCGAGGCGCGAATGCTTGGTGAAAGCCCGGGTAGAGGGGGGGGTGAGTCGCTCTCCCTTCCCTCGCATCAAACGAAATGCTTCGCATTACGACCGATGCGCGAGAAGGAAGAACAGAGGCGGATGTGGGAAACTGAGGCGTTTATTGTGACGCCTCGGGCAAATACAGAGAACAGTGAGAAGAACAAAACATATGAGAAAATGTGAGGTAAACGGTACAAGCAGGGCAACAGAGGAGGTAACACAGGCTGAGGAGGCAGAGAGCAATAAGAGGGGCTCATGAGGAGCAACAGGCTCGTGAGGAGCAATACAGTAAGGGGCTCATGAGGAGCAGAGGATAAATAGAGGAGGGGCTCAGAAGGATTTCCCAGCAGTGTCTTCCAGGTCAGTTGGTAGCAGGGGGCGGCTAGAAGGAGCCCTTCTGCCAAAAGTAGTAAGGAGAGGGGCGCGAGGGCGGTGCTGATGGCCGGGGGGAGTGGGCGGCGCGCGGGCTGCGCCCGAATGTGCAAGGCCCGGGGGGCTTAGGCTGGTCGAAGGGGGGGGAGGGAGGCGAGGGTCCCGGGGGCCTACGTGGAAAGGGGACCGCGGGCCGCGGCCAAAAAAGGGCCCAGGCCCGCTCCTGAGGCCCGCGGGGAGGAGGGTCAAGGTTGGCAGGGGTCGAGCAGGGCGGGCAGCTCCGGGGGCAGCGAACTCTTCAGGGCTGGGCTGGGTGGGTCTCTCGTGAGGCTGGGCTGAGTCATCTGAGGTGTGAGGTGCGAGGTGCGAGGTGATGATCCTCGGCTTCTTCTGGGCGGCGTTTCGATCGGTGTTCGCTGGGAGGCCGTCGGTGGGAATCGCGGGGCTGTCGGGAATGGTTGGGGTGAGGCGCCGGGCTAGGCCCTCCGGGCCAGCCGGGGGGAGGCCGGCGGATCAAAAATCCGCCGAGGCGGCCGGGGTCTGGCGCTCACGGGCTTGCTTGGTGCGGCATCCGGCCTCGCTGTGCATTGTTAATATGCGCCGGACGTTGGCGCAATAGGCACAGACGTGCCGGCGCCTGTCTCCCACCTCGCCGTGAGCCTCTCCGAGGGGTGCCCGATCGCACGAGGCGGGATCACGATTCCAAGCGGAGCAGGGAGCCCCGTGAGCATGCCTATCGTAGGCGGTGCATGTGTCGGGTTGCTGCCGGGGCAGGTGTGCGCCTCGGGCCCCATCGTTACCTCGGGGAGCTGGTGTTGCCGGGGTGGTGGGCGTGGTGAGGGAGTCGACCCTGAGCGCGTTGAGGGCCACAGGGTCATGCCACCCCTGGGGGAGCCTTCCGTCCGCGATCCAGGAAAAGATGGTCTCCGAGTACCGGCGGACGGTCGGCCAGGGGTGGATGAGGACGTCTCTCATGAGGGTGAGGTGGTGTTGGTGTAGGCCCTGGAGGGAGTGATCCAGGAAGGATGGGTGGTTGACCATGGAGAGGAGGGCGAGGCTGTACTCGTCCTTGGTTGCTTCTCCGAGCTTGACTGCCTTGCGCCCCGCACCCCTCTCCACGAGGTCGCAAGGGAAGAGGTAATCGGCTGGGATCCCTCGGCGGCGCACGGTGCGATGCGCCTCGACGGATGCGAGGAGCTCGCGGACCGTGTCGGCCGCGGATGCCGGGCTGTACTCCTCGGGATCCGGGCGGTAGGTGGGCGGTGGTGCTGAGCTGGCGTGGGCGCGGGTGTAGCCCTCGTACTGTAGGTGCGGGCCCCCGGGCTGAGTCGCTTGAGCTGGAGGCGGCGGCCGGCTCCCGGCTGCGGCGTACGCCCGAGGCGCCGGGACGTGGTGCAGGCTGCAGGCGGGCTCCCGCCTCGGCGTGGGCAGGGGCTCCACGGGGCCCCTCGGGCCTCCCCCCTGTCGTCCAGGTCTCTGTCCATGCGTCTGGTGAGGCGGGTGATGGCCTCGATGAGGAGGGCCGTCTCGCTGCTGGGCTGGCCCGAGGGTGCTGCCGGGGAGGTCGGGGCCGCAGAGGGGACGGGGCTACCCGGGGAGCCCGAGGAGGGCCCTGGTGTGGCCATCCCGGAGGTCTTGGAGTTCCTCCGACTTTTCCCTTTGCCGCGGCCGGGCATGGTGCAGGGTCGGCAGAGGAGCAGCGGTCCGAGGTGGAGTCCGAGGTGGAGTAGAGCCAAAGAAAGGGCAGAGAGCTGGAAGGCGGCTGGAGGCTGAGTGCCTGAGGGAGGCGGCCGGACGGCCTTATAAGGGGGAAGTGAGCAGTGG
>CM059186.1:9239927-9286448 GCA_030323885.1 Branchipolynoe longqiensis | reverse complement strand
AGGAGGTGAGGGTGATGGTGAGGGTGAGGGTGAGGGTGAGGAGTAAGTGAGGTGAGGGTGAGGGTGAGGGTGAGGAGTAAGTGAGGTGAGGGTGATGGTGAGGGTGAGGAGTAAGTGAGGTGAGGGTGATGGTGAGGGTGAGGAGTAAGTGAGGTGAGGGTGATGGTGAGGGTGAGGGTGAGGAGTAAGTGAGGTGAGGGCGGGAGTGGGGATTTAGGTGCAGATGGGGGATGAGGCATAGCATACATTCTAGATGACAGTATTAAAGGTAATAGGCGAGGGGATATGTGATTATAGGGTTTATGGGTGAGAGTGAGGATTTCTGTGGAGTTGGGAGATGGGGGATGTGGGGGTGGGAGTTTGTAGGTGTAGCCAAATGGTAGATATAGATCTTCGTTTGTTTATTGTTGTTTTACGTCCTAGCAACATCTAAGGTCATATCAGGATGGGTACCGACTTGTGACAGTACGCACTCATGGCGATTTTATAGTGCTGCCCCACTGGGAAATCAGACCGCCAGCACCATGACCCGATATCCCACTCAGTCACATTATCCTGACACCAAGCTAATCAGTCCTTGCCCTATCCTAATAATGTTGAGCACCAGGCTAGGAAGTGACAAGGATAAATTTTTAAGTCATTGGTTTGACTCGACCGGGAACCGAACTCGCGAACTCCTGATCTTCCGCACACGAGGCATGTGCTCTACCGATTCGCCCACCGCGCCCGGTAGATATAAATCAGCTGACAGTACTAAAGGTAACAGGCAATAGAGTGCGAGGTAAGGGGGGGGGGGGGTGAGGGTGAGAGAGAAGATATAGGTGGGTAAGAGATGGTGGAGGCAGTTAGGTGTAGGATCATAGATAGATACCAGTTGACAGTACACAATGAAACAGGCAATGGAGTGCGAGGTTAGAGGGGGGTGGGAGTGAGAGAGAAGATATAGTTGGGTAAGAGAGGGTGGAGGCAGTTAGGTGTGGGATCATAGATAGATACCAGTTGATAGTACACAAAGGAGTGTGGGATCATAGATAGATACCAGTTGATAGTACACAAAGGAACAGGCAGTGGGTCGGAGAGGAGATAATAGGTGAGGTGGGAGAATGTTTGAGGGGACACGTACATGTGGGGGCATATCTGGTCTTCTTCTTCTTGGTTGTCCATAGGTGGCAATGATGACAGCAATTTCTTTGTTGTGAGCTCGTAGATGAACGATGAGTCAAATTCGCGCTCAGAATATGCGGTGGCATATTGGACATGTGTGTGTAGCTGCAGTCAGAGCGTCTGGTAGGTGACGGAGGCGATCTTTCCACTGCTGACGCTTTTGTTTGGCTTGAGATATATATATGAGCAGTTTCAAACTGTGATACGCCTTTGTGAATAGAAGCATGCCATGAACTCCTGTCCTTGGACAGTTTCCAGTACTAAGGGTAAGAGGCAGGGTCTTGTGTGCGAGGAGAGTTCATTAAAGGGACCTGCCTGTCTCTGCCAGGGTCGACTTCAATGACTGCAAACCACCGCCTGTATTTCCACCAATGGCAAAGCTCCATTCACGCTCGCCCTAAATTAAAATCACCAATCGCAATTAGGGCATCTTCTAGCTCGCTGCCTTTCAATTTGCCTGATCCATCAACACAAAATGAGCCCCCCGCCCCCACCAACCTCCTGACACCCACACCTCTACACCCCCACACATCCTTTCTCCCAACCCCCCAAACATCTCCCCCACACAAGATAAAAACAACAACTCAGCATCGCAAATTGAGTAATGGTTAATTTGAAGCTAACAAAAGGCAGAAGAGATATTTTTGGACGGCTCCCTGATGGGTTATGGGTGATGGAACATGAAGAAAACCTAGAAATCTGGGCGACGGGATAACATTGAGTCCACATCAGTGAGCCCTTCTTCTTCTGCATCTTGAGGCAGGGATCGCGGGCTACATTTCAATGAGGGTGACAAGAATGGCGAATTCAGCCCCCAGTGGTGTCGATGTCAACAAAAACCAGTTCAATAAACACCTTTTATAAGGATCCCCGCTATAGAAATGGAAATAATATGCATCGTGTATGATCTTTTTCGCAAATGTGAAACATGATTTTTGTTGTTTGTATGTTGGGAGTTTCACATCCTGACAACATCTAAGGTCATATCAGGACAGGTACCGACTTATGACAGTGCGCACACATGGCGATTTTATAATGGTGTGCCGCTGGGAGACTAAGCCTGACCCAATATCCCACTCAGTCACATTAACCTCATATTGAGTAAACCAATTCCTCCCCTATCATACTAATGCCAAGCGCCAGGCTAGGTAGTGACGAGTACACATTATGTAAGTCATCGGTGTTGACTCGGCAGCGATTCAAACCACAAACATTCTACATCCCAGGGCTAGTTTGCTGACCATTGTGCATGTTGACTGGAACATAGGTCATTGGCCACTCAAACTTGTATCCCCTGCTATGACTCTAGAGCCGTGTTCACACCTGGGCGTTAAGTCACCTCAACTAGTTTGCGGCCTATAGTTTGGCTCACATTTGCCGTGTGGATGCGACGCTGAGGCGGATTAGGGCTGATTCGCCTCATCTAGTTCACTTCAAGTAAACCACGTCGCGAGGTAGTATATATGAGGCGAACTAGCTTAAGTCGGCACATCTTGCTTGTGTGGACGGTAGCGGTTTACTTGAAGCGGCTTAAGCATGTCACACGCATGCGCAGTCGAGACCTGAGTTTGTTTATTTTCTGGTCGATCAAAAGCGCATATTATATAATTTGGTCTATGAACCGGCTAGAGGTGCACAGATATTTTTGTCATGATTTATTTTAAGGTTTTCACTGCCCAGCAGAAGTTTTGACCATTCCAAACCATTACGATTCAGTCCATACATATCTAGGTCGACCCACACTCTCTCGTGGCGACGTCGACTAACCAAAACTGGCGCTGGTTACTACGGACTTGCTCATGCGCAGATATCGATTTCCGGCTTAAACCGCCCCAAGTACTGCATGTGTGGACACGACACCCTTTCATGCCTAGTTCACCTCCTCTAGTTCGCCTTATCTAGTTTGGCCTAAAGTTGTGGGTGTGAACACGGCTTAAGTATATAAGTGATTGAGTATACTCTTTTCGTATACTGCACTTCTATTCGAACAATGAAACCTAAACTGAGCCATCACTCATCTTTACTTCTTTGTGAACTGTTTGTTATCACTGACTGACGTATTCTGTAACCTTGGGTTTATCTCTCCTATGTAACTCTTCATTCTTGCTTATTGACACTGCTGCTGCCATCCACTGGAGACGCTGTGATTGTACGCATGCCACCACCTACAGATTACTGTTATGGTGCTGTAACCAAGGCAATTGCCTTCTTAATTTGCATATCTTAATCTTATTGATGGAAAATTCCATTTCCACTACATAATTTGTACCCCTAGTGCCACAATTGTGCCTTTTGGAACTAGAATGACCGGTGCCCGAAATCCGCTCCTGGCCTTTATAAGGCCGCCCTCCGCAGACATTCTCACTTCGACAAAGGAGCAGGGAGGACACACTAAGGACAGGACTGGCTAGAGACTTTTAATTTACCATCCCACCCACCTCACATGTTAATAGGGTCCCACATCTTAGGCTTTACATTTACACAAGATATACTTACTCCTGAACGTTAAAATCGACATGTCGGGGAAATAAATACCAACTTTTAAACTAATATTATGTTTGTGTGGTTCAATTTCACTACCTATGCTCCCTGATGCAATGTGGTTCCTTGTCTGAGAGGTCAGTGTAGATAATTACACTTGTCCCCCACCTTTTAGATGGTTTACGTCCATAAGTTGTTTAACGTTTAGAATTACTCACATACAGGTAATATACTTAGGTCTACATACACAGGGTCGGTTCAACAACCATACAGAATGCATCTTGTACAAGATCCAGGTCATGGCAACCAATGTGGTGGGGTTGATGAAAATTGGAAATATTGCGTCTAGAGCAGAATTCAAACCCACACTTCTTGCCATTCCGTAGCTAGCTTACTAACAATTACACCACCTAGACTCCCTGATACAATCACTCTACCAATGCCTACCTGTCTTTGTTCCTCCTTGTCTGAGATGTCAGTGTAGAGGACTACAGTACCTATCTTCAGCACCAGACGGAATGGGATGGCCGAATGAGTTAGAGCGTCCGTCTCCAGTGTTGATAGATCGTGGGATCATGGGTTCGAATCCTGGTCGAATCAAACCGATGACTTAAAAATTGATACTTGTCGCTTGCTAGCCAGATGCTCGGCATTACTAGGATATGGCAAGGAGCAGTGAAATGAGGAAGACCACTCCTCTGCGACTGAAATTTCCCCTGCTTAAACAACTAATGTACAAAAAAAAACACCAAAAAAAACCCTGTGATCAGCAAAACCTTGTCAGCTGTGAACAATTTGTGAATGTACAAACTGATTTTATTTTGTATGTGTCTCTTATATGAAAATATAACTGCTTTGTCAGGGCAACATTGGTCTGAATACGGAGCCGTCCTTTGAGTTATCTAGGGTTCTCCTTCAAACAACCTGTCCTTCTACTAGGTTTGTACTTGTCGACGTGTGTGCTTTTTGGGTGAAATGTCGGGAAACGTCGGGAACCTTTAGGGGGACGTTATGCGAACGTCGGTACACGTCGGTACACTATCCTGGACGTTGAGAGTCGCCGGGGCACGTCAGCGAGTGTAGGAGGTCGCTAGAGGTTTTTAGCATGTAAAAATAACTCAACGACTGACAGCGCGCTTCAACGCACGGGTGCCAATATTATGGCGACGTCAGAAGCATGTCGACAGTGCTGGAATAACATTATGCGAATGCTAGGCAGTCGCCACGCGCACGTGACGGTCATTCTTACACGTTGCGCCAAACTGTTGCTTTGTTGTTTAACGTCCTAGCTACAGCTAAGGTCATATGAAGACACCGCGCCAAACATTTTTTTTTGTTCCCTCATGCGTCGACACCCATTGGCCATGCGTGAATAACGCGCCGCGCTGACGCCAAACTTTGTCCCCAAACCACCGAAAAGTTGGATGTGTCTCGACGCGTAGAAGATATTTTGCGTGCTGATGGCGCTCCGGGAAGAAGCGTCGTAGTGTGACAGGGCCATTAGACTCACTGCCGGATTTAGGTGAAGAGAGGCCCTGGGCTATTCCACTTGTGAGGCCCCTCCTAAAGGCCTATTCCAGAGTCAACAATATAATACACCTTTCTCGAAACCACCCCCCTTAGTGGAGGTGAAACATTCTGTAATACTCACATTACTACACATATAGAGACGATTTTATTCAACACTGCATAATCTGATGCAAATAAACATTTTTCGAAACCAAATCAATTATCTAGACTTCATTCCACATATCCAAATTAGATACTGGTGTACTTATTAAGTAGTTGACCAGACGGGATGGCCGAATGAGCTAGAGCGTCCGTCTCCCATGCTGGTAGATTGTGGTGTCATGGGTTTGAACCCTGGTCAAGTCAAAGCAATGACCTAAAAATGTATACTTATCACTTCCTAGCCAGGCGCTCGATATTATTAGGACAGGGCAAGGACTGGTGTGCTCAGTGTGAGGATAATGTGACTAAGTGGGATAGCAGGTCAGGGTGCTGGCGGCCTGGTTTCCCAGTGGGACAGCACTATAAAGTCACCATGAGTGTGCACTGTCACAAGTTGGTACCCATCCTGATATGACTTTGGATGTTGCTAGGATGTAAAACAACAACAAACAAACAAATTTATTAAGTATGTGTTGCTGCATAGAAGGTTGAAACTAAGTCAATTTAATATAACCTGCTTCTACTGAAGCCAAAGGTGTCAGCATTTAGACGTGCATGTCAACATTAATTATTCATGTGTTTTACTTCAAATAATTTCTCTTAAGTTAGGCATTTCTAATAAAAGTTACATCAATATAACTATTTCATGAAAGGAAGGTCGATTATAGAAATCAAACTAGCATATTTATATCTTGAAACGAAATGGCAGAATCTTAAAGCCATCGGACTCCACAATTTTAATGTTAACATATTTAGCAACAGAATTTAATTATAATCCAGACCAGAAATAAATGTAAAGCAATGCAGGTACCAAGGGTTGGTGATCAGAAACCATATCTCAATGGGAGGAACGAAGTGGTTGTAAAGCACGAAACCAATAGCGAAGACTAACAGTAACACTGAGAGAAACATAGCCTCCTGCTTCCCGTTACATAAATACGCCAGATACCAGCTCCAAGCCCCTCATTAGGAACAAGCGAAGATGTTCATTGACTGATGCTCACAAGAAACATTCACAATTCTTCATTTTTCAACATTTTTCCTTTATTCGCCCAGGAACAGACGCGCCGGCCGAATTGGTAGAGCGCAGGCTTCCCTTGCGGAAGGTCGGGAGTTCGAAACCTAGCTGAGACAAACAGATAACTTATCCAATGGATACATGTGGATACTTATCATGGCGCTCAGCATTAATAGGAAATGACAAGGACTGTTTAGCTCAGTGTTAGGATAATGTGACTGTGTGGAATATTGGGTTGTGGTGCTGGCAGCCTGGTCTCCCAGTGGAGCTGCACTACAAAGTCACCATGAGTGCGCACTGTCACAAGTTGGTAACCATCCTGACCTGAGATGTTGCTAGGACATAAACAACAAAAAACAAAAAATCATTCATGCAGATACCTATTCACGTAAGCATGTCAGGTAACGTGAGTTGAATGTGCTATCTCCTCATTCGGGCGGAGTCAATGCATTGGTCTGAGCACAGCGTCTGAAGCCCTGTGTAAAGTCGTTGGCTAATAGGTTATGGCATGGATGCCGGTTGGTTCAACTACGTTCAAATTTGGTCAAATACGTTCAACTACGTTCAAATACGTTCAACTATGTTCAACTACATTCAACTATGTTCAGCATACTTTAGCCTCCACTATGGTCAACTACGTTCAACTACGTCCAAGTATGCTAAAGTATGCTAGAGTACACTAGAGTATGCTAGAGTATGCTAGAGTATGCTAGTACATTAAGAGTATGGAGACTTCAGCACAGTATGTTAGCCTCTAACATAGCGCTCTTTTGAACATGTCCAAAGATTAAATTGGAACTCATGACCCACCCATATTATTACCAAGTTAGCATGATGGAGAAGTATGGATGCCAGTACGTTCAGCTATGTACAACTACGTTAAACAATGTTCAACTATGTTAGCCTCCACTACGTTCAACTACGTCCATTAACGTGTATGTGACCGGGCCTTTAGATGACAATAACAGAAAGGAGCCCCCACCGAACACTATAAGTCACCGATACCGCCCGCAGGCCACAATAAGGCTTATAGTTACTACTTAGTGGTGGGACTAAAAGAGGGATAGAGGTGGCAGTGAGGACTCGAGGAGGGTAAGGAAGAGAGGATATTGGGAGGAGGAGGGAGTGGATAGGAAATGGAAACGTGAGTAGGGCGGAATGGGATTGGGAGGGGGAAGGGGAAGTGGGGAGGAGGAGGGGGAGGGGGAGGGGGGAGGGGGAGTGGGTGGGAGGAGGGGGAGGGGGTTGGAGGAGGATGGAATCGGTTGGAGAAGGGGGACTTTGGGAAATGGTAAGGGGAATTATGTAGGGGGAAGTTGGCAAAAGGGAACCGGCAGTAGACTAGGGGATAGAAGAAGTACAGAGTATGACTTCCGGTTATTATTGGGTTCTTCTTAAAAGATGTGAAGGGGAGGGGGAGTAGTGGATGATGAGGTAATGTCTGTGAGCGGAGGGGGAGCTTCATTTGATATTCAGATTAACAATTAATGTAAATAGATCGCCCATTCCGGTCGACTTGCCATTTTGTTTGCTTCTTTTAACTTTGAATAGATTCGATGGGAAATTATTCCCGATGCAATCTTTCTCACTGTTCGCCACCGGAAAGGCCTGCTAGAGGACATTGATTTAACACTTTGAGGTTTGTTTGACTAAATCTGTGGGCAGGATGGTGGTATTTACGAAAATAGCGATGCTAATTCAGAGAGACAATTAAGGTTAATTTCCTATCTCAGAAATGGTGCTAAGTGATCGCGAAAAAAATGAAACAAGGGGACTCTGTGCAGTCTCTGATTTTGCTCATTTTAAAATTAACCGAATAGAGGTAGACAGAGTCCATGGCCGTATATTACTTTGGCTGACTAAGAGTGTATGACTCACTTGCAATACATTGATTGACTAAGAGTTGATTGTTAATTTACCTTAATTTTGTTGACTCAAGGTTTATGGTTCACTTACAGTAAGTTGGTTCACTAAAGGTTTATGGTTCCATTCCATTAATTTGATTGACTAGGAGTTCATGGTTCCCTACAATAATTTGGTTGACTAAGAGTTCATGGCTCCATACATTAATTTGGTTAATTAATAGTTCATGGCCCCATAAATAATTAAGAGTTCATGGTTCCCTACATTAATTTGGTTGACTAAGAGTTCATGGACATTAATTTGGTTGCTTTGGTTGACTAAGAGCATTAATTTGGTTGACTAAGAGTTCATGGTTCCCTACATTAATTTGGTTGACTAAGAGTTCATGGTTCCCTGCATTAATTTGGTTGACTAAGAGTTCATGGTTCCCTACATTAATTTGGTTGACTAAGAGTTCATGGCTCCATACATTAATTTTGTTGACTAAGAGTTCATGGTTCCCTACATTAATTTGGTTGACTAATAGTTCATGGCTCCATACATTAATTTGGTTGACTAGGAGTTCATGGTTCCCTACATTAATTTGGTTGACTAAGAGTTCATGGTTCCCTACATTAATTTGGTTGACTAAGAGTTCATGGTTCCCTACATTAATTTGGTTGACTAAGAGTTCATCGCTCCGTACATTAATTTGGTTGACTAAGAGTTCATGGTTCCCTACATTAATTTGGTTGACTAAGAGTTCATGGTTCCCTACATTAATTTGGTTGACTAGAAGTTCATGGCTCCTTACATTAATTTGGTTGACTAAGAGTTCATGGTTCCCTACATTAATTTGGTTGACTAATAGTTCATGGTTCCCTACATTAATTTGGTTGACTAAGAGTTTATGGAACCCTACTGATAGAAGTGACAGTTTCTACAACGTTCATTCAATATTCCTTCGATGCAAGAATACATGTTTAATATGTGCATCGGTATATGAATGGATATGTAGGATCAAATGTTAATAATAATAAGCCAATCGGTTTTGAAAATGTCCAAGTATGATAGGATTATGCAACCTTAAACCGAATAGTGGAACCATGCTCCATGCAGAAAACGACTCTCTAAAACTATATGAAGAGCTTATCAGGAAGAGAATCAAATATAGTAGGTTTTAATATAAAGATTCAAAGAGAAATTGGAATTCATCAAATTTAATAATTAACAGGTAAAGCTAAAACGTAGCGGATTGTAAGCAAAACAATTCTGAAAGGTCCAAAATAATGTGTGTGCCCACGCCAGTTTGAAGTCAAGCATAATACGCTAGCTACTATTGTCGGAGATAGTGAATGTTAATGCTCCTAAGGAATATAATTCATAACACAACAAGGAACTACAAGTATGTGACTATTTCTTTATCTATAATTAACTCTGAATATGTTCAGGTCAATAAATAAATGTCTTTCGGCAGATTCAGTGCATTATGCAACCTGATAGTAAGTTGAGACCCAGGCACTCAACCCTACCACTTGACAGTCGGGTGAGTGTAGGGCTGGGTGGGCGGCAAGAAAAGGCGTTAGATGTTGATGGTTGGGTGTCAAGATGTGAAGCGCTGGAGGCTGTGGTAGGACTACCAGAAGTGGCATCAGCGGAGTTCATTGAGTTCACACCAGGGCTGCCCAGTGACTGGAGGTGATGCCACTTAACGTAACATGTGGAGACAGGTCGGAGCGTTGCCTGGAAGTTGTTGGGGGTTAGGTGGGTACAGGATAGAGGTGCATGTGTAGTTCAATGAACCACAGGTGGCAACACAATCTGTCGCTTGTTGCATACAAATTACACATGTTGCTGAAGCAACATGACCAATCCCAAAGGAAAGATTGATGAGCACATTATTACCGAAGTTACTTATTTCGCATCAAATCAAAGTAAATTTGAATATTGAAAATATTGTCAGCTTTTCGATATATAATATGGGTAATTCACAGTGTGGGGAAAATGTGATGCCATTGCTGCCACCTGCTGAGAACTAAGAACCTTGCACTCCCACGCCGCCTAGCGTGATGGTAGATAACCACCATGGCTAGCACAACTCTGTCACCCACTTATCTCCCGGCAACGAAACCCCAGTGGTGTGGGACAGATGGCAAGTGCTACTTCACCCACCCATCCACCCTCACATGGGCATATCATCTCAGGGGTAGGAGGGTTATGTGTGTGCCTCTGGACATCAACCAGTCAATAATTCCACAACTAGCGCGACCGGACCGGGGAGGAGCTATGTTCAAAGACACTTGACTTCAAGTAAATACACAAACCACACTGACCATGAGTAAAAACCCGCTATATACAATTTCTGCCTCCATGTCGCGAATTAGGCTTTCATCCGATTATGCAGGATTTAACTCATTGCCTTATGATGCTACCAGCTTGAATTCATCTTGCAATTCTTTTTACATGATTGCCACATCATGGAGATTTATGCATATTAAATTGTGAAAGGATTGACATAAATACACTGTGTGTTAAAATGCCTCAGTGCTGATTATTTGTATTCCAATGAATAGATAAGTAGAATACCCTCAAAGGACAGTGACACTGTTGATGCACTTAGAACGTAAAAACAGGAGTAATATTTGTTTGCTTTGATGGGATTTATGTGCTTGCAACATCTGAGATCATATCAGGACGGGTACCGACTTGTGTCGTTGCACACTTGATATGGCAATTGAGACAAAATATGTCCCGAGGAGGATTGCATTGAATCAGGGAGCCTAGATAGCCTAATAACTAGAACGCTCGCCCGGGATGGCAGGAATGTAGGTTTGAAACTTCCTACAGGCATGATGTTCTCATTTGATTGCAACTCTTCCTGGGACATTGGAGCCATGACCAGGATGGTGTTCACGCTGAGCGTTGCGTGGTGTTTATTCTGCCTGTGTATGTAATGGCAGTGTGCTGCTGCACCAATATATCTAGCTTGTAAGTAGAAGAATTCCGAAGCCTGGCTGAATCGAACCAATGACATTTTTTCTTTTTTTTTCTTGAAGATTTATACTGCCTATCATGGATAAGTCTGAATAGACTTGTTTTCACCATTAGACAGTTTGTCGATAGAAAGCCCCAGCCTACACTTTTACCGACCCAAGGGATTTTTAACCTCCCACACCAGATAGACATAGTATGAGAGCAACGGGCCTTTGGTAATGCTGTAAGTTATACACAGTGGTGGAAATTCAAATTGGCAGAGGTGGGCGGCACACAGAATCGAACCACTGGCCTTAAGATTAGGCATCCGACCTAGAAAAAAGTCAGACACTCTAACCACTTCGCCACAGAGAACATCTAAGGTCATAACAAATTATACTTGTTGCTACCTAGCATTACTAGGACAGGGCAAGGATCAGTGGAATGAGGAAGAGCAATTGTCCGCGATTGAAATTTTCCCTGTTTAATCAACTAATATACCAACAAATATTAATATAAATGCCACATTCACAGGTAACCATGGATTGGTGAATTGCACATGGTAGCCCACACACTACACTAAATAGTTAAGTTGTTCGCCCTAGTATGGCAGAAGCGTGTGTTCCAGTCCAGCACTAGGCGTGATGTTTCCAATTGTTACAATACGTCCAGCTACAGCACTACAGAAGTTCAGTTGGAGGCTCTTATAGATGTGGCTTCCTTCACAGCACAATGAAGGATCCCCCTGTTGGAAGCACGCCCAGTTTGTCTGTAATTGATCTAATTATCGATGTGGCGTTCGTTAGCACCCATTGTGTGTACTCTGCACTTTGTTCGTTGTCGTCTCAGCCTCACACGTTTGTATTGCGGACATCTGTATAATGCGGACGGATATTTGTGTATTGTGTCCTTCTGTACTGACCTTCTCCAGCCATTTCGTCCCAATAGATTTCACCACTATTCATCTCTCACCATCGAACCAGTGTAGCATTGTACCATTTCACTAGAACACCATCACACCATTTACAACATCACATCGTTGCACCATCACACCATTTACCAGTTTTACCACTGTGTTGTTGAACTTGTGTAGCTTTAAATCATTTCACCAGTTTTTGCTTTCAGTATTTCATCATTTCACCCTTTCAACATTACACCATTGCATTAGTAAAGCATCATCCATTGTAACTGCACACCATTGAGCTATGACACCATCGCACTATCGCACCATTGCACTAACACATCATTGTATAATTATACTATCACGATATTACATCATTGTCATCATCATCATGCTGTCGGTCGCAATGCGATAAAGACTGCTTTTATTTCTTAACCGCCGCTGTTCTGTGCGGTTGTGCATTTCATAAAAGCTGCTTGCAAAGTGTTGAAGTGCTGCTGGCTTTTGCAAGTTACTAGCAGCACTCTCTCGGGGAGCAAATAGAGGTTTCACACCGGCAAGAACACGTCAAGACAGGCGCAAACTATTTGTCCCTGCAGTAGCTGGCCGGGAGATGTTGGGAGTTCCCTTCATCACCGCCCTTAATGCTGCCATGGAAGCATGGTTTTCTGTTAGGGTTTGCTCCCTTAGCCGTTGATTCTATCAAGAACCTATACCACAAGGCAGTGGTTTATAACTTTGCAAGGCAGGGGCGTCAAACACCCTGAGGTATTTTAGCAGATAGGTACTGCATTACCTGCGTACCATTGCAATATTTCACATTTCATCATTACAGCGTGACACCATTATACCAGAATACCATTTTACTATTGCACCATTTCACCATTACACTATTGTACCATTACATCATTATGCGATTGTACCAGTGCACTGTTGTTCTATTACATTCTAGAACAATTTCATCATTGCACCATGTACCATTGCAGTATTACACTATTACATCATCATACCTTTGCACTTTATGCGATTGTACCAGTGCACTGTTCTACTACTACACTATAGAACCATTTCATCATTGCACCATTGAATCATTGTAGTATTATACCATTCCACCATTGTGCAATGATGCGCGAGAAGGAAGAACAGAGGCGGATGTGGGAAACTGAGGCGTTTATTGTGACGCCTCGGGCAAATATAGAGAACAGTGAGAAGAACAAACATATGAGACAATGTAAGGTAAACGGTACAAGCAGGGCAACAGAGGAGGTAACACAGGCTGAGGAGGCAGAGAGCAATAGGAGGGGCTCATGAGGAGCAACAGGCTCGTGAGGAGCAATACAGTAAGGGGCTCATGAGGAGCAGAGGATAAATAGAGGAGGGGCTCAGAAGGAGCAGTGTCAGAGTTGGTAGAGGGGGGGCCGAGGAGCCCTCCGCCGCAGAGGGGGGAGGGTAGGAGGGAAAGTTGGGTGTGTGGGTGGAGAAGAAAGGGCAGAGAGCTGGAAGGCGGCTGGAGGCTGAGTGCCTGAGGGAGGCGGCCGGGCGGCCTTATAAGGGGGAAGTGAGCAGTGGCAGGAGAGGCGTGAGTCGCTCAGGGCCGGGGGAGGGCGAGGGTGAGCAGCGGGCGTCGCGCGAGGCGCGAATGCTGGGTGAAAGCGGGTAGAGGGGGGGGTGAGTCGCTCTCCCTTCCCTCGCATCAAACGAAATGCTTCGCATTACGACCGATGCGCGAGAAGGAAGAACAGAGGCGGATGTGGGAAAACTGAGGCGTTTATTGTGACGCCTCGGGCAAATACAGAGAACAGTGAGAAGAACAAACATATGAGAAAAATGTAAGGTAAACGGTACAAGCAGGGCAACAGAGGAGGTAACACAGGCTGAGGAGGCAGAGAGCAATAAGAGGGGCTCATGAGGAGCAACAGGCTCGTGAGGAGCAATACAGTAAGGGGCTCATGAGGAGCAGAGGATAAATAGAGGAGGGGCTCAGAAGGAGCAGTGTCAGAGTTGGTAGAGGGGGGGCCGAGGAGCCCTCCGCCAAAGAGTAAGGAGAGGGCTCGAGGCGCGCCCGAGGCGGGGGCGCGGGGCGCCCGAGGCGGGGCCCGGAGAGGCAGGCCTGGTTGAGAGGAGGGTCCGGGGCCTACGTGGAAGGGGAGCGGGCGGCCAAAAAAGGGAGGCCCGCTCCTGAGGCCCGGGGGGAGGAGGTCCGGTGAGGGTCGAGCAGGGGGGCAGCGAACTCCTCAGGGCTGGGCTGGGTGGGTCTCTCGTGAGGCTGGGCTGAGTCATCTGAGGTGTGAGGTGCGAGGTGATGATCCTCGGCTTCTTCTGGGCGGCGTTTCGATCGGTGTTCGCTGGGAGGCCGTCGGTGGGAATCGCGGGGCTGTCGGGAATGGTTGGGGTGAGGCGCCGGGCTAGGCCCCCCGGGCCAGCCGGGGGGAGGCCGGCGGATCAAAAATCCGCCGAGGCGGCCGGGGTCTGGCGCTCACGGGCTTGCTTGGTGCGGCATCCGGCCTCGCTGTGCATTGTTAATATGCGCCGGACGTTGGCGCAATAGGCACAGACGTGCCGGCGCCTGTCTCCCACCTCGCCGTGAGCCTCTCCGAGGGGTGCCCGATCGCACGAGGCGGGATCGCGATTCCAAGCGGAGCAGGGAGCCCCGTGAGCGTGCCTATCGTAGGCGGTGCGTGTGTCGGGTTGCTGCCGGGGCAGGTGTGCGCCTCGGGCCCCATCGTCGCCTCGGGGAGCTGGTGTTGCCGGGGTGGTGGGCGTGGTGAGGGAGTCGACCCTGAGCGCGTTGAGGGCCACAGGGTCATGCCACCCCTGGGGGAGCCTTCCGTCCGCGATCCAGGAAAAGATGGTCTCCGAGTACCGGCGGACGGTCGGCCAGGGGTGGATGAGGACGTCTCTCATGAGGGTGAGGTGGTGTTGGTGTAGGCCCTGGAGGGAGTGATCCGGGAAGGATGGGTGGTTGACCATGGAGAGGAGGGCGAGGCTGTACTCGTCCTTGGTTGCTTCTCCGAGCTTGACTGCCTTGCGCCCCGCACCCCTCTCCACGAGGTCGCAAGGGAAGAGGTAATCGGCTGGGATCCCTCGGCGGCGCACGGTGCGATGCGCCTCGGCGGATGCGAGGAGCTCGCGGACCGCGTCGGCCGTGGATGCCGGGCTGTACTCCTTGGGATCCGGGCGGTAGGTGGGCGGTGGTGCTGAGCTGGCGTGGGCGCGGGTGTAGCCCTCGTACTGTAGCCCTCGTACAATGGATTCTGTAACGTAACTGTTTATTGGAACCATACCTGGTGACGTCACTCGTCGTGACCCGGTCTGACCTTTGACCCGAGATCAATACATTACATCTTCCCTTCAATATAAGTAAAATGACAATGCAAACTTAACTACTTAATCCGCTATGCTTAATTCACTATTTCCATATTCTTTCTCTTTATACAATCAAAAGCATGTTATGCACTCCAGCCTTTACATCATATCGTATCTATTCCATACCTACCATTTATATTCACAACAACAATTATGTGATATGCCCCATGTGAAATGTTATATTCCATCATGTGATATTACGTTACTTCCCGATTACGTCAATCTATCGATCCGTCGGAACAGTGTAATACTCTTCCTATTTACCTGTCGTAGATATGTATTACGATATCAGCTCAACATTGTTGTTTGCTTATTATCTAAACTTACTTAAGAAGATTGTTTTATTTTTCGATTAGACGTCCGTCCTGATGAACATCCGTGCATGAGCGCTGTTAACAAACGCCTATTCTTACTGCCTCTTATTGTTTACGTTCTTTGTATGACCTCTCGGCGCCGCGTGACGTCATCGTGTGCCTGTTTGCGTAATTGACTCTTTTTATATATATTTATGAACGTGACCCTTCCTTGTTTGACCTACTGTACGTAATCTTATGTGGCATTCATGTTAAACGTTTCGGAGGCTTACTAACTCTACCGTATCTTGTGGTGTAAGGTGAGTTTGTCGTGGGTGACAGGATCTTTTGTGCTATTTTATCATTTACAATTTGATGAGGACATTTGAAAATGAATTTTCTGTTTCTTCTTATTAGATTATCTTTGTTATTACGTATTGTGTAATCTCTTCTTCTTGTGCCACCTGTATCTGTTATGTGACCCAGCTCCCACTCATTATTATAATTTCTATATCTAATTTTGTCTCCCAGTTGTAAAGATGAATGTTCTCTGCCTGCGTGGTTGTCAAAATATTGTTTTTGGATCAGTTGCCTACGCTCTAATTGTCTTGACATGGACGGTTTTATTGTGGCTTTTAGTCGGTCATTCAATACTGGTAATCGTGATCTTAAACGTCTCGACATGAGCATCTGAGCTGGCGATGCATTGACGCCTTCCAACGAGGTGTTTCTGTAGTTGAGCATGGCTATGTTCACATCAGTCTTATCTTTATTATATTTTTTTATCATGTTTTTGAAAGTTTGGACCGAACGTTCAGCCTGTCCATTACTTTGTGGGTGCATGGGATTAGTGAAGACTCGTTCAAACCCATAGTACATGGCAAATTCACGAAATTCCCTGCTCGAAAATTGAGGACCGTTGTCCGACACTACATATCGTGGTATGCCATGTCTACTAAATATCTGCTTCATAACATTAATAACAGCCTTACTGGTAGTTTTTAATAACTCAACAATTTCGGGGAATTTTGAGTAATAATCTACAACTACTATGTAATCCTTATCCCCAACATGAAACAAGTCAACTCCAACTTTATTATACGGTATATCGGGTATTTCATGGCCGATTAATGGTTCTTTACCTGGCATATTTCGACACTCTTGGCAGATATTACATCGGGATACCGTCTCTTCTAATGCGCCCATCAGCCCTGGCCAGAACACCGTGTCCCTCGCTAACTGTTTGCTTTTTATAACACCTAAATGAGCTTCATGCAACTTTTTTAACATGTCTGTCCGCATCGACTTAGGGATAATTATTTGTGAACCTCTTAACAGTATCCCTTCAGAAATGGTGATCTCGTCCTTAAATCTAAAAAACATTTGAACGTCCGGGTCGAGGGATTTCCCCTCATTAGGCCAACCATGTATTGACAAGTTAACAATTTTTTGTAGTGTTGGATCCAACACTGTCTCCTGTTTAACGGCCTGGACCATGTCTGGATCAATCCCAATGGAAGCTATTGACATGTTCCGATCGTATAGGTCGTCAGGGGTCACATTTGTAGTGTGGGCTCTCGATAGGGTATCTGCAAAGAATAATTCAGTACCTCTTAAATATTGTACCTCAATATTGTAATTCTGCAATCTCATACGCATTCATTGCATTCTTGCCGAGAGGGAATGCACCGGTTTCAACATTATGGCCACTAAAGGTTTATGATCTGTGATTACTGTGATTTCGTTTCCATAAATATAATCGTGAAATTTATTGCACCCGAAACAAATGGCTAATAATTCTTTTTCTATGTTGATTTGGGTTTCATTTAGTGCTTTGGATGCCATAGCTACTGGTAATTTATCCTGGAACAAGGTGGCACCCAATCCAAATTTGGACGCGTCTACCTGCAGAACAATATGTTCCCTGCTACTGAAAAATCTCAACACTGGGGCGGTTGTTAACAAATATTTCAAATGTTCGAACGCTAATGATTGTTCTGACTCCCAATGCCAAGCTATATCTTTTTTCAATACTTGTCTCAACGGTTTAGTTATATGCGCCATGTTGGGGATAAATTTGTGTACATAACCCATCATCCCTAAGAAACGTTGTAACGCGGGTTTGTCTGTTGGGCTGGGCATGTCGACGATTGCTTGTATCCTGTCAGCATTGGGCTGGATACCTTCTGACGTGATAACATGTCCGACATAATTTACATTTGTTTTACATATCTTCGACTTCTTTGGGTTCAGTTTCAGGTTTACTTGAACAGCTCGCTTCAAAACAGCTTCTAAACGTGAGTTATGCTCATCAATTGTCGACCCATGTACCAAGATATCATCTGTGATAACCTGTACGCCTGGGAGATCCATTAGAATCATATTCATTTCCTGTATGAATATATCTCCCGCTGTTTTGATGCCGAACAGGAGTCGAGTAAACCTGAACCTGCCCCACGGGGTGTTGAATGTGCATAATTTTGAACTAGCAGTGTCGAGCTCGATCTGCCAGTATCCGCTATTTGCGTCTAGCACCGAAAAATATTTGGCACCGTGCAATGTCGCTACCACCTCTTCGACAGTCTTTACAGGGTATGGGCCTCGTAGAATGGCATTACTTAATCTTGTAGGATCTATGCATATGCGTAATTTCCCTGGTTTCCGGACTATTGTCACAGAACTTACCCAAGGGGGTCTAACATTCTTTTTAGTTCCTTTTTGACATCGTCGACAATTGCTAGTGGCACTCGACGTGGAGGGTCGATTACAGGGCATATGTTCTTATCAACGTAAATCTTAGCATTAACTTTGATGAGGCCTAGACCCTGAAAAACTGTTGAGTATTGTCTTACCAGTCGATGTGCTATCGCATCACTCTCTACGGCGTCCAAGACATCCAAGCGCGCCAACAAGCCTAATTGGACACAGGATTGTTTTCCCAGAATTGCGCACCCGGCGTCCGTAACTTGAAATTTGACGCAGTGACCCTCGACATTAAGGGACACCTCCCCATGTGGGCGAATTTTATGCCCACCATACGTCACTAACTGGCAGACTGATGGAATCATACACGCTTTACGCATTTTATGGTACATGTCTAGTGGTAAAATATTAGCTTCTGAGCCAGTATCCAACTTAAAGCGGATATCTAGGCCATCCACACAAAATACAGTGTACCATAAGTCTTTGTTGTCCTTGTCACTAGTACACAAAGTCCCTACAAATAAGTCGCCAGTTACATCATTATTGTGAATGTTCTGTTCTTGGTGCGCAATGTCGTCCTCGGTGACATCAATCTCGTAGACAGCTGCATTCCTACCTGGAGCTTGTTGTAATCGGCACATTTTTACGAAATGTCCAATCTTTCGACACCCTAAACACTCTTTTCCTCTCGCTGGACATGTTCCTGTTGCATGTGTAAAACCGCACTGGTTGCACTTGTTACCCGTTCGTCGACTCGCTTGTTGTTGTCGATATCGACCAGCTGATCGCCGTATCCAAGGAGACGACCCTGCCGCAGGCCGTTGTCTGTTCGTGTATCCTGTTTGCACCGCATCGACTTGGTGTACGTCCCTTTGTTTTACCTGGGCGGACTTGATCTCGCTAAGTCGACATAACTGTATACATTCTTCCAGCTTCAGATCGGGCATTGGTAACAACTTGTTCCGTACCACATCATCTGTTATACCGCATACAATTCTGTCACATAGCAACGAAGATTCCAATTGTTCATAGCAGCAATACTGCACTCGGTGTTTAAGTTCTCTGATAAACGAATCCATGCTCTGTTCCCCCTGATTAAACGAGTTGAACTCGTAACGAACGACTGTCAAATTCGTTTTACCTTCACAATAACGTGCAAACGCGTCTACCAATGGTCCTATCTTGTCTTTGTCTGTGCCTTCCAGTGTGAACGTCCGATAAACCTTTTGGGCTTCCACCCCCGCGACGTGCAGAAATACGCAGCACTGAATACGTTCTGTTTTTGTCGATACTCCAGCAGCTACAGCATATATCTCGTAAGCCTGTAACCAGCACCTCCAATTGATCGCCATCTTCTCGTCCAAGTTCAGATATCCCGGCGGTTTCAGCCCGTGAAGCGCCATGATTCGACCTTAATATCTGACACCATGTAATGACGTATTGACACAATGGATTCTGTAACGTAACTGTTTATTGGAACCATACCTGGTGACGTCACTCGTCGTGACCCGGTCTGACCTTTGACCCGAGATCAATACATTACACCGGGCTGAGTCGCTTGAGCTGGAGGCGGTGGCCGGCTCCCGGCTGCGGCGTACGCCCGAGGCGCCGGGACGTGGTGCAGGCTGCAGGCGGGCTCCCGCCTCGGCGTGGGCGGGGGCTCCGCGGGGCCCCTTGGGCCTCCCCCCTGTCGTCCAGGTCTCTGTCCATGCGTCTGGTGAGGCGGGTGATGGCCTCGATGAGGAGGGCCGTCTCGCTGCTGGGCTGGCCCGAGGGTGCTGCCGGGGAGGTCGGGGCCGCAGAGGGGACGGGGCTACCCGGGGAGCCCGAGGAGGGCCCTGGTGTGGCCATCCCGGAGGTCTTGGAGTTCCTCCGACTTTTCCCTTTGCCGCGGCCGGGCATGGTGCAGGGTCGGCAGAGGAGCAGCGGTCCGAGGTGGAGTCCGAGGTGGAGTAGAGCCAAAGAAAGGGCAGAGAGCTGGAAGGCGGCTGGAGGCTGAGTGCCTGAGGGAGGCGGCCGGACGGCCTTATAAGGGGGAAGTGAGCAGTGGCAGGAGAGGCGTGAGTCGCCTCTGAGGACGGTAGGGCAGAGGACGGCCTTATAAGGGGGAAGTGAGCAGTGGCAGGAGAGGCGTGAGTCGCTCAGGGCCGGGGGAGGGCGAGGGTGAGCAGCGGGCGTCGCGCGAGGCGCGAATGCTGGGTGAAAGCGGGTAGAGGGGGGGGGGTGAGTCGCTCTCCCTTCCCTCGCATCAAACGAAATGCTTCGCATTACGACCAATGTACCATTTCATTTCATCATTGCACTATTTTACCATTGCAGTATTACACCATTACCGCGTAGCACCATTTAACCATTGTAGCATAACTCTCTTACACCATTGACACCCTAATTGCCTGCCATTCCCCTCCAACTTTATCTCGTTTTACACTTGTGAACAGCCAGCCTTCTGTGAATAGGGATCTATTGGTGTCCACCTGATAGCCCTGTCACACTATGACCTATCTCACCGGCGTGCCGCCAATGCGCAATATCACTTTTAATTGTCGAGAAACGTCAAACCTTTCAGCGTCAGCGCAACATAGTGGTAGCGTGCGGCCGACGTTGTGGTCAAAGTTTGGCACGCCGTCCTGATATGACCTTAGATGTTGCTAGGACGTAAAATAACAAAAAGCAACAGTTTGGCGCAACATTTGGGAATGACCCTCATGCGCGTACGGCGTCAGTGGAAAAAAAGTATACATATGACAACGTCACACAACGTACCTCCAACGCACTTCTACCGTATCTCGACGATCCTCTAACATCGCCATAACATTGGCACCCGCGCCTCGTCGCACCTCGATAGTTTTGTGCAAGCACAAAACATCGCCGACCAACTGACGCGCGTCGCCATCCATCAACGATTACCAATGCGTGCCTAACGCGCGCCTAACGCGCGCCTAACGCGCGCCTAACGCTTCCAGGCGTCTCCCGACGTTTCGCACCCGTCCTGCTATGACCTTAGAGGTTGCTAGGACGTAAAACAACAACAAACAAACAAACAACAAACCCGACGTTTCGCCAAAAAGTGACACACGTCGACGCGCGTTGGCGAGAAACGTCGTAATGTGACGGCACCATAACGAAGGGCCTGTCATCCACAGGACGCCATTTACACCCGAGTCTCACCCCCATTTTGCTAATGTTTTGTCTCCATTTTTCCAAATACTTCTATAAATTTCTATAAAATACAATTAAATACTGAATACTACCCAACCTTTCAATTTTCTCCCAAATAATTAATGCTATACTCAATTCGCTTTTCAGAGTTCAAAATAAGCAAAGACAACCCTTGGAACTTTATTTAAAGTAAAATCACAATGACTTAAAGTTGCATAGTCCGATGGGTTTTGAGTTTCTGTCATTTTCTCAGATAAACGTATTAGCTGATCGTTATTACCTACCCTACTTTCATTTGAAGTAACTTTGATTTTAAATAGCTAACTTTTGACCTATTTGAAGTGCAAACAAACAAAATTAGTTTTGGTAAGCTTGCCAAAACTCTGACACCATAGGTTTCTGCAGTAATAGGTTCTATTAAATTGCCTCAGTATTCCCTTCTAGGTGGTGACAAATGTTTAACAAGTGCACCAATATTTAAGTAGAATATTTAAACCACAAATTGAGATGCTTGTTTTGGTTTTGAAAATTTGATCCTTCATCGGACTATGCAGCTTTAATATAACACCAGCAAAGTTGGAGGAGGAGGAGGAGAACTGCTAATGGCAGCAGCACAAAGGCTCTTTCAGTGCACCACTACACTTATTGACAACTCATTTGTGATGCAGCCCGGGGTGTGGGAGCAGCTGCGAGAATTAGAATTAGTGAGGATATCGGAGGACATAAGAGCTATATCGTGGTGGCTGCATCAGGCTGCACTTGTCCTCTATTCATAGAGCGCTGCTGATTCTATTCGTTGGTTGGTTGTTGGAGTTTACGTCCTGGCAACATCTAAGGTCATATCAGGACGGGTACCGACTTGTAGCAGTGTGCATTCATGGTGACTTCTTTATAGTGCTGCCCCACTGGCAGAACCAGGCTGCCACCACCATGACCTGATATCCCACTCAGTCACATTATCCTGCCACTGAGCCAACCAGTCTTTGTCCATTCCTAATAATACCGTGCGCCTGAAGAGGAAGCGACAAGTATAAATTTTGATGTCATTAATTTGACTCTACCAGGGTTTGAACCTGTGCGTTCGAATCCCAGATCTACCAAAACGGGAGACGGACGCTCAACTCATTTGGCCATACAGTCTGGTTCCTGCTGGGTCGATGAGTGGAATGTGTCGGTGGAGGCATGGGTGGGTATTCATACAGGGGGCGTCATGTAGAACACAAATATTGATGACAGGCAATGCCTTGCCTTACATTACCGACTGGGCTTTCATGAATATGGCAAATAAATTCGATTTATGGAATGCGCAAGTACAGTCTGACCCTGTAATCCAATGGCCAACCAAGTACCAGGATCGTTTATTGATGGTGTATTGGTATGATATCGTAACAGGGAAACAGCAATGAAAGCTGGTGTAATATTGGGAAGCCACAGTTGAAGCCATTGTGGAAGCCACGCGGTTAAAGAGCAGACAAAGTGTTCGGCTTGAGTGTGAAGCGACATTGTGAAGCGATGGTGTGGAGCCAGAGTATGAAGCCACAGTGGAAGCTGCATGGAAACCGCAGTAAAAGCCAGAGTGTGAAGCCACAATGTGAAGCCACAGTATGAAGCCACATTGGAAGCCACATGGAAACCCCAGTAAAAGCCAGAGTGTGAAGCTAGAGTGTGAAGCCACATTGGAAGCTGCATGGAAACCACAGTCAAAGCCAGAGTGTGAAGCCACAATGTGAAGCCACAGTCTGAAGCCACAGTGGAAGCTGCATGCAAACCGCAGAAAAGCCACAGTATGAAGCCACAATGTGAAGCCAGAGTGTGAAGCCACATTGAAAACTGCATGGACACCGCAGTCAAAGCCAGAGTGTGAAGCCACACTGTGAAGCCAAAGTGTTAAGCCAGAGTGGAAGCTTCATGGAACCCGCTGTAAAAGCCAGAGTGTGAAGCCACACTATGAAGCCATGGTGTGAAGCCACAGTGGAAGCTGCATGGAAACCCCGTTCAATGTAACAGTGTGAAGCCACCGAGTGAAGCCACAAATTGAAGCCACAGAGACCACAGTGTGAAGCCCCAGTGTGAATCCACATGCTGAAGCCACCTGATGAAGTCACAGTTGAAGCTGTATGGACACCACCTGGTCGTACAGTCTCAGCCTTCCTCTGTGCTCTGCCTATCCATATATTTAACATTTGTTGCCGGAAGGTGTAGCTGCCTAGATGCCTAAGCTTCCCCGAATACTATCCACTGGGTATCTCCACCTCCCTCTATCCTACCTGAGTGTAGCTTCTTAGCTTCCTCTTTGCTGACATTTTCACCAGCCGTCAGCCCGTCGCCCCTCCCCCCAACTCCACCTCCCGCCACCCCCCAATCTATTATTCCCCCAGTTCTATTCTGCTTAACCATCTCTCTATTCGGACTTTCCCTGTTGCTCCCCCCACCGACCCCATGCCCCGACGGCCACTAGTGCCATTCCCTGATTCAGCCCCCGACCGCATGCCCCCACAGCCCCTAGTGCCACTCCCTGTTTGTTGCCCCCCTGGCCTCGCGCCCTCCGCCCACAGCCCCTAGTAGCACTCTCTGTTGGCCCCTGTCCGCAGCCCCTGGTGGCACTTCCTGCTGCCTCATTGGTACTTCCATCCCCCGGGTTTTCACGTGTCGGTCAGTATTGACTTTGCTATGCTCGCCTGGTACGGCCAAATCCTCATATTATCGCCCTCCCGCTGGACTCCGTGCCATTCACGCTTGACTGGATCGGACAGAAGTGACTGGAGCCACTATGAGAGCGGGGAAAGGGGGTGGGGCAGGGGGGAGGGGCAGGGGCAGGTGGTAGGGCACAGGGGGTGATGGAACGCAGGTCGGAGGAACGAGGAGACAGGGCGCAGCGGCGAGGGGCGGAGCGGAGGAGGGGTGGAAGGACGGAAGGATCAGCGGGTGGTGGGTGGTAGGTGGTGGGTGGTGGGTAGGAGTGGTGGGTGGTGGCTGGCGGATTATGGGCATGGTGGGTGATTGGTGGTAGGTGGTGGGAGGTTAGCGGTACATTGTTGGTGGCGGGTGGTATGTTTTGGGTGGTGGGTGGTGGGTAGGGAGTGGTGGGTGGTGGGTGGTGGGTGGCAGCTGGTGGGTGGCAAGTGGTGGGTGGCGGGTAGTGGGCCAGAGGATCGAGAGGCAGGGTGTGCGAAGAATGACAGAGACAGTCAAAGGAAAGTGTCACTCTTCAACGACAAAACACTTTACCATAACCTTAGGGTCCTCCACTCAATTAAAGCATTTATATCCAATAAGACAAAATCTCAATTTTGCAAATATTTTCGATGTCGATTTTTTAAAGATTAAGCTAAAATGAACCAAAATAAGGGAATATGGATTCGTTCAAATGCACTCATTGTAAATGGCGTAAACAATTCATGCTAAAGGTTGAACCAAAGTTTTCAACATGTTGACAGTTGCACAAAAATTACACTCTGGGTGGGAGGGGACTTGAAATATATTGACTACTTGTTATATGATTGTTAATGATTTAATCAAATGTTGACATAAAATAAAACACTGGTTCAGACGGGAGGCATTGTGGATAAGTAGGGCCCCTTCCACGACCATGACAATGTTGAAAACGTTGGCTGACCCTTTAGTATCCTTAACGTGGAGATAGCTAAATACACTCTCTGGTGATAGCAGTGAAGGGGCTTAGGTTTGCTGGATGTGGGGGCGGGAGGGGGGAGTTGTGAGATTTCCTGTGAACCACCCAGCCTTGCATTGTCATATCAGAGAGTCGAACGCGCTACCAGGAAGCCACCGGAAGCTGGCACCACAGCCAGCGGAACTCACTGTAGAAGCCACCGGTAATTACTAGCAAAGTCAGCCGAAGATACCATTGAAGGGACTAGAATGCGCAACCTAGAAGCCACAAGCTGAAGCTACCGGAAGTGACCACAGAAGCCACTAGAAGCTATGACTGAAGCCACAACCGAAACCATGGCTGAAGCACAAGCCGAACCCACGGCCGAAACCACAGGACAAACGACGAATGTGCCAAGACCGAAGTCATGGCCTAAGCCATGGCCGAAGCCACGGCCGAAGCTATGACTGAAGCCACTTCCGAAATCACTGACGAAACTACGGTCGAAGCCAGAACTGAAACCATGAGAAATCATGACCGAACCTACGGCCGAAGCCACGGGTGAAACCACGGGTGAAGCCACTTCCGAAGCCACTGCAGAAGTCACTGCTGTAAGTTAAGTAGAAACCACAACCGAAACCATGAGAAATCATGAAAGAAGCCATGGCCGAAGCACCCACCAAAGTCATGACCAAAGCCATGGCCGAAGCCACAAGCGAACCCACGGCCGAAGCCATAGGTGAAACCATGATTGAACCCACGTCCGAAGCCACTGCCGAAGCCATGATAAACTATGACCGAAGCCACGCTACCATTTGTCACCACGACCGAAAACACCGGAAGTAACTGTCGAAGCCAGCGGAAGCTGCCGCTGAAGCCGACGGAAACAAGGCGCCCGCTGGCAC
This sequence comes from Branchipolynoe longqiensis, assembly GCA_030323885.1. Classification (NCBI taxonomy): domain Eukaryota; kingdom Metazoa; phylum Annelida; class Polychaeta; order Phyllodocida; family Polynoidae; genus Branchipolynoe; species Branchipolynoe longqiensis. The sequence goes on along the minus strand of CM059186.1, from coordinate 9,260,362 downwards.
ATGGCGCTCAAATCGACGCCCGGGGTCGGGTGGCATCCCCCCGGGGAGGCAGCGAGTTGTTTGCAAACACGGTCGATGGGTGGGCGGCACGAGGCGTGATGCGATCACCATTCTCCCAGGGTCCGGACAGGATGCAGCTCCATTCAATTCACGCCCGAGTGATGGGATGGCAGATAGGGGATGTGGGGTATGGTGGTAGGGGGTGGGGGTAAGGATGGAGGGAAGGGATTTGGGTGATAGGTCTACTAGTAACAGCGGTAGTGAAATGGGTTTAGGTTGGGAGTGATGACAGAAGAGTAGAAGAGAGGGTCGGTTAGAGTAAAGGCATGGGTGGCTGGAATGGTTAGTTGCTGAATTATATATATATATTTATATATCTATATATAATTCAGCAATTCCTACGCATGCCCTGTCCTAGTAATGCTGAGCAACAGGCTAGGTAGGGTGATAAGGTGTCGCCATCGAGATGCCTACGCTTACCTCAATACTATCACCGGGTATCTCCCCCTCCGTGTATCCTGTCTGAGTGTAGCTTCTTATGCCTCGGTCACATACACGTTACTGGACGTAGTTGAACGTAGTTGAACGTAGTGGAGGCTAACATGGGTCAAACGTGGTGTAAGTACGTTAAACTAGGTTGAAATATGTTAAGGAACGGCAGGTTTTGGTACGGATAAATACGTTCCAGTATGGATAAAAACGTTATGGTACGGATAAATACATCACAGTATGGATTAATACGTTACGGTATGAATGTCAGTACGTTCAAATACGTTCAACTATGTTAGGCTCCACTACGTTCACCTATGTCCACTATCGGCTATGTGATGAGAGATTCGTCCAAATACGCGAGAGTACGCTAGAGCACACTAGAGTTCACTAGAGTATGCTAGAGTAAGCCAGAGAACGTTAGCATCACGGATGCAAATTCAGCTGCTAACGTAGCGCTCTTTTCAACATGTCCAAAGATTAAATCGGAACTGATGGCCCACCCACGTTAATACCAAGGAGAAGTATGGATGCCGGTACATTCAACTACGTTCAACTACGTTCAACTACGTTAGCCTACACTACGTTCAACTACTTCCACTAACGTGTATGTGACCAGGCCTTTAGCTTCCTCTTCACTTCCTATTTATGTGCTATATAAGTGATTATGTGAATATACATGAAGAATAGTCCCTAATGTTTTCTGGGCTCCTTGAGGGCACCTTCTCGGTTCCCAACACCCCTTTTTTTATCTTTTTTTTTTTATTGAGGCTGTATTTATTCTGTCCATAGCATGTAAGCCTGGGTACCCAGGCTTGTTTTCAATGCTGGCCAGCTGTAGTGTTGGTGTTGTCTTACCAAAGAGTAGCTGCTGATAAGTTATTTGATTGTCTGCATTTCAGTAGCAGATAGATAGTATATGTTTAGTAGCCTATGTTAGTTTGTTTGGGCCCTCTTGGCATTGTATTTTTGTTCTATTCCTATTTCCATGTTAGTTGTTTTCTTAAGGTTCTATGTTAGTGCTTTGGGGTTTTCTTGGGAAGATTTTTCCGCTTTTTTCTATTTATTCTCAGCAGGCCCTCCTGTAACCGGGCACTCTCTGCTTCCCCTTTCCTGGGAACCAACGCCAACATCCTCCCTGTCCTCACTTCAAGGACAGGGATACATAGATAGATAGATCAGAAAGCAGGTCAGTGGTGGAAATCCTTGATGTAATTTTTGTTTCACAGAATATGTTGCACCCTCATTTGCCACCAATGTTGGTAATTCTTCAGCCCTGGTCACATATGCATTAGTGAACGTAGTTGAACGTAGGATAGATTAACGGGGGTGAAACGTGCTATCACTACGTTAAACTACGTTAAAGTTGCATAGTCCGATGGTTTAAAGTTTTTGCCATTTTCTGAGATAAATACACTATATTAATCATTATAGTCTACTTTACTTTAGTTTGAAGTAACTTTTAATTTAAATGGCAAACATATTTGATGCAAAAACATGCCGAATTAATTTTGGCAAGCACGCCAAAACTCTGACACCATAGGCTTAAGTAATAACAGGTTCTATTAAATTGGTGCATTACACCCTTCTATGCAGCAACAAATGTCTAATAAGTGCTCCGGTATCTGTGAAACCTCTATTTGCTCCCCGAGAGAGTGCCGCTGGTAACTTGCAAAAGCCAGCAGCACTTCAACACTCTTGCAGGCAGCTTTCATGAAATGTCATGGACGCAACTCTCACAGCAGAGAGCTAAATGGAGAGCGGCAGTCAAGTAATGAAAGCAGTCTTTGTCGCATCGCGACCGACAGCATGATGATGATCTAGGTTGGTTATGTAGAATCTAATTTAGACCATTGTTTTGATTTTGAAAATTTGATGTTTTCATCGGACTATGCAACTTTAAGGTACAGCAGGTCACCCACCTAATAGTATGGATAAATACGTTACGGTATGGATAAATACGTTACAGTACGGATCCCGGTATGGTACGGTATGGATCCTGGTATGTCCAACTACGTTGAACTACGTTGAACTACGTTGAACTATGTTGAACTACATTACCCTCCAGTACTTTCAACTACCTTCAACTTCGTCCACTAATGGCTATGTGACCATGGCAGAACTGCCAAGTTTTGTGCCGGTCAAAGTACACTAGAGTACGCTAGAGTATGCTAGAGTGTGCTAGAGTACAGTAAGAAGTACACTATGGTACGCTAGAGTATGCTAGAGTATGCTAGAGTACATTATCATCACAAAAGCTACATCTGCCTTATACATAGTGCTCTTTTGAACATGTCCAAAGCTTAAATCGGAACTCACAGCCCACACACGTTCTTACCATGTTTTCATCATGGAGAAGTGTGTATGCCGGTATATTCAATGATGTTCAACTATGTTCAACTAGGTTAGCCTCCACTTGATTCAACTATGTTCACTAACGTGTATGTGACCGGGCCTTTCCACTACTGTCTGAGGTCGGGTAGGTCGGTGGAGGAAATCATTCACTGCCACCATTCGTAGAACTAGCTCCTGCATTCGCTGCTGTGATTCTCCATGCGTCCAGGTGGCCTGGACAGTTCCCGCCCAATGGGTAGATACAATATTCACCCCATCACACAGTAGGGGTGAAGGAGAACCATGTCTAAGTCTGAGCAAGATCCGCGTTTGTTATGAATCAACTAAACAATAGGTGGAGCTCGTGGTTCCAGAATCCAGTTTATATATATATATGTCGTGGGGGGGAGGTGATGAAAATGGGAAATGTTGCACCTAGCGCAGGATTCGAACCCACATCTCTTTGCATTCCGGGTCAGTGTGCTAACCATTATGCCACCTAGGTTCCCTGGGCCCGTATGCATGATGCGGTGTTAGCTTACACTCTGTGTGTTTGCGTTAACACCGCTCCTTGCGTACTGAGTTTTCACCGCTAACCTAGAAATCCCCGCCAAAACCAGTTTTGGCTCGCTAACACCGCATCATGCATATGGGCCCAGTCACCACACTACCCACGCCTACCTGTCTATGCGGGTCCTTGCCTGAGAGGTCAGTGCAGACTACTACATATACATATATATGTACTTTGTAATTTATTATGTGGATATAAATAACGGCAGCACCCTTAAAGTATCTGTCTCCATCTTAACCTCCATGATATTCACTTCAGAGTGCGCAGTTTCTCCTTCCCGCCTCCTCTGCACCATGAGCCAACGGCCATTCTGCTCACGCACATATATATATATATGTGCTGCATAAGCATTATGCGAGTATAAAAGCATGGAAGGGAGTTATTAATCATTACTATTCTATTTACCACTATTCATTGTATCATTTGGTGCGGAGTACCACCCTCCCACGTGACCACTGGTGCCACCACCGCCATCTTTCCTAAGCATGGATGCTCAACACTGTCATTCGCACCCAGGAATTTTCCCCGTCAAAGTAGAGTTGACGAAATGAAAAAAACAAAACATGGTGGCCATCGAATGCTCTCTTTAAAGTATATTAAAATAAGCGATTTAATAAATTCCTTATATCAAAAGTGATAAATAAGTCTTTTAACAACATATTTAGCGTATTAGATGGCAACTCCATGTGGTTATATCCATAGACCAGCAATATGACACATTTTTCTATAGTGTTGGTTAGCAGCGCCCTCTGTGAGCTGCGGGAGTAACTTACTCGGAGGGATTCCCTGCAGGTCCCGTTAATCTGACCTTCCACTTGGCCGGCCACCTCACATGTTGCACCGACCCCCGTTGTGACTGGGTGTGCAGTCAAGTGGAACGTTATCCACGCTTCCACCGCACGCTCAGTCGAAAGCCTGTGTGTTGTCTGTTTGGGGTTTAGGTTCTAGTAACATCTAAGATCATATCACAATGTGTACTGATTTATGACAGTGTTGATAAGCATCGGTGTTCTCATATTGGCAATACAAGTGCATTGTGGGTCTCAGCGGGATGGCTGAATGAGTTTTGTGTTTGGTCGGTGTGGAGCAGCTCGTGGGATTCAAATCCCAGGTTTGAGCCCATGCCGAGTTAAAGCAATCACATACAATTGATACTTATCACCCTAACCTAGCCTGGTGCTCAGCATTACCAGGATAGGGCATGAGCTGATGAGTAGGAGTGCTGAAATGCGGAAGACCAATTGTCTGCGATTGAAATTTGCCCCGCTTAATCAATAATTGTAATAACATGTTTTAAAGACATACTAAATAACTCAGTAGCACTTTGAAGATATTAAACTCTTGCTAAAATACAACGCTTGCCAGTGAGGAGAGAGGGCAATTATAAACCTGCTGACTCATGTGATTTATGACTTGTGACAGTGTGCACTCATGGCAACTTAATTTTGCAGCCCCACTGGGAAATCAGGCCACCAACACCATGGCCCGAAATCCAACTCAGTCACATTATCCTGACATTGAGCTAACCAGTCCTTGACCTATCCTATTATTGCTGAGCACCGGGCTATGAAGTGACAAGTTTCAATTTGATAAGTCATTAGCTTGACTCGACTGGGAACCGAACTCACGACCTTCTGCACGGGAGCCCCGCGCTCTACCGATTGGGCCACCGCATGATGATTTTTTTTACAGTTCCCCATCACCCCCCCCCCCCCAGCGTGGTGGCGCCGGGTGGTGGCGCCGCCCGGTGGTATTTGCGTGTTATCGTTGGATCGGGTTGCAGTATTTGTTGGAGGCGACGTGTTTACATGGGCGTCTTTAGTATTCCGCCTGCCGCCATTTTGTCTGGCGGTTCCAGCCGAGTCCCAGATAAGGTCAGGGTGTTCAACGGGCGGAACGCCACCAGCAAATCGCAACCCTATCTGGCAATCAATACGCTGCCACACCAAGGCCTTAAAGGGGCAGTAATATGAACCTTTAAGGGGCAGTAACATGAACATTAAAGCGGCAGTAACATTAACCAACAACAGTTTACTGGAACACAATTATCATGATCGGATATGACTAGTCATAGTTAGTATATCCTGAAACTACCTATTCTCGTGCATCAGACATGGGGCAGCAGTATGAATTTGCCATGAGTGCGCACTGTCACAAATTGGTGCCCGCCCGGATATGGTCATTGATGTTGCTAGGATGTAAAACAACAATTGCAATAACCAATAACAACAAGCTATTCTCGTCAATGTTTTTAGGGCCCTGTAAAAAGGTCGCTGTCACATTCAGCACTAATGATCCGTTAGCTGTTAGAGGAATGGACATATGCGATAACATTCTTACACAATTGGATCGACTCTCTCCAGAGAATGGAACTGAAACACCATAAGGCTCATGGGTCACACAATTACAGAGAAGGCTTTGAAAGATGCAGTTCTCTGCAAATGAGTTCTCTATAGAGAACATTGTAAATGTTCGATTGACTACATGTGAATTTGAAGCCCATGCCTTATACCCTATACAATTCCAGCTATTTCTTTCCTGCATGATGTCATGAATTGGGTGTTTGATTTGTTGGGGTTTTACATCCTGGCAACACCCAAGGTCATATCCGGACGGGTACCGACTTGTGACAGTGCGCCCTCGTGGTGACTTTATAGTGCTGTCCCATTGGGAAACCATGCCATCGGCACTATGATGACCCAATATCCCATGCAGTCACATTATCCTGATAATGAGCTAACCAAACCTTGCGCTATCCTAGTAATGCTTAGCACCAGGCCCATCCTGATATGACCTTAGATGTTGCTAGGACGTAAAACAACAACAAACAAACAAATAGCAACAGGCTATGTAGCGACAAGTATAAATTGTGTAAGTCATTGGTTTGACTTGACTGGTTTTCGAACTCCTGACCTTCCAGACAGAAAGCCTGCACTCTACCACATAGGTTGCAGATTACCTTGGCTTCTGTTAGTAGTTCCAAAGACCCTATAATACTAAGATGGCTCACTCAGCCTGTACTGTGTAATCAAAATGATCAAACCCACCACTTGGTGCGCTGTCTGTTCTCTTGGTTAAATAGGTGCTATATTATATGTATAAATGTATATATGAACGTGAAAGATGTGTGATGATGGTGATGCTGATGATGATGCTGATGCTGATGCTGATGATGATGTGTATTTGTTCATAGTAATTCCATATTGATGTGTATTCATACTCACCTATCTCATGTATAATATAATTGTATGTCTTTACATGTGAAACACCAACCAGCAGCTGGACTGATCAAACCCACCACAAGGTGGCACTGCAAAATTTACATTACCATGGGAGAGATAGGGAGTGAGCCGTCTTAGTATTATAGGGTCTTTGGTAGTTCTAAGTGAAAGATAGTTAATAGTGCTCACATTTGCATATTTGGTTGAAATTGCATAATCAGACAGTTCATTAGATAAAGGTATTCTGTTGATTGTTATAACCTTGGCTCGAGTCAATCCAATGACTTCCAGAACTTATACTTATCACTACCTAGTCTGGTGCTCAGTATTAGTAAAATAGCGCAAGGATTGTTTAGCTTAGCATCAGGATAATGTGACTGTGTGGGATATCGGGTCATGGTGCCGGCGGCCTGGTCTCCCAGTGGGACAGCATCATAAAGTCACCATGTCAGAAGTCACTACCCATCCAAATATGACTTTAGATGTTCCTAGGACATAGAACCACAAAATGTATCAATGCGTATATGGCCTGCGTATAAGCACCCATCTTTCCAAGCTCTCTTTATTCAATACAACCCTGAACAATAACACGAAGATCCGGCAGTGAGCAAGTACTTACTACCTGAACCAACACCGAGAATTCCCATGCCAGGCTTAGTCACCTAGCAACGGGTAAACAAATGATAAAACCAACTGTTCGGAAGGCTCGGATTATGGCGGCGAAACCAACCCTTACACGCCTCATTTATTTAATAAAGATTGGGTATGAAACAATCAAGAGGTTTGCATTAACATAGATATTACATAAACACATCATCATCATGCTGTCGGTCGCGATGCGACAAAGACTGCTTTCATTACTTGACTGCCACTCTCCATTTAGCTCTCTGCTGTGAGAGTTGCGTCCATGAGTCGGTCGCAGTTGTACATTTCATGAAAGCTGCCTGCAAAAGTGTTGAAGTGTTGCTGGTTTTTGCAAGTTACCAGCGGCACTCTCTAGGGGAGCAAATAGCGGTTTCACCCCGCAAGAACATGTCAAGACAGGTGCAAAACTATTTGTCCCTGCAGTGGCTGGTCGGGAGATGTTGGGAGTTCCATACATCAACAGTCCTTAATGCTGCCACAGTGACATGTTTTTCTGCTTAGGGTTTGCTCCATTAGCCTTCGGTTCTGTCAAGAACCTGTACCACAAGGCAGTCGTTTACAACTCTACAGGGCAGGGGCATCAAACTCCCTGAGGTATTGCTATACCTGCAATACCTGCATACCATAAATGCACTAACACCCCATTAATATTGTGGTTAGATTCATGAAAATCATGATGTTAACTGAAACAATGTGAAGTGAAACCTATTTAACATAGACCTTGGAGGTTTGAACTAACCCCCTGATCCATTGGTAAGTCTTCTTTTTCCCTAATAACATTATAGCGAATAGCAATGGGTGAAACCACATTAATGCGGCAGCTGGTGTGAGTGTATATATATGTGCTGTATAATCTATTATGGGAATATAAACAAAGGCAGTATCTATCTTCACTTCCCTATCTAATAGTATATTCACTGTATATCCTATCTAACTAACCCTGTGTATTTCAGTATTGGCCACACTGTATGCCAGCTGAGTCTGGTCAATATCGCATATAGACCAGTTTGGACGGTCAAGGCCCAGTCACACCTCACTGGATTGAGCAACGGACAGAATTGTCTAGTCCGGTGGTGATAAGTATCAAAATGTATTAAAATGTGTCAAATTGTTGCAAAGGCCGTCAGACGAACGGACATGAAACGGACACGAAACAGGCATGAAACAGATAGCCAACCAACAAAACAAACTCAAAACGGACAAGAACGGTAGAAGTCATTCTGGCGGCATCCGTTCTTAGTTTTGTGCATGTTCAAAACTTGTACTGACACAAAACAGACTTTGGTCGGTTTCTGTCCGTTTCCCCCAATCCGGTGAGGTGTGACTGGGGCTTTAACAATAATATATGTACACCACTCCTCCATATATATAATCTATATATGCACTCTACAATCTGCTCTGCGAACATAAACTAGGACGCTACCCCTCACAGTTGGAGTACTTGCGGGCGTGGAACCATTGTTATTGTCCATTTATAATTACTGTACATGCTGCTCTGTATCTGCTCATCGGTTTGAATCCTAACCACATGCATGCCAGACTCATTCAAGCCAGACGATTTATATGTCGTGGGGGAAATGAAAATGGGAAATATTGTGCCTAGAGCGAGAATCGAACCCACATCTCTGGCGTACCAGCCCAATTTGCTTTAGACCATTGGATCACCTAGGCTGCCTGACGTTAACACCATACCCACGTCTACCTGTCTATGTGGCTGCTTGCCTGAGAGGTCAGTGCAGACTATTACATATATATATATAGGTTGTGTAAATTATTATATGAATATAGTGCATATGAATATCCTATTATTATGTGTTCATTAGCAGCAGAATAATATAATGTCTATATGAATTAATTGCAAGGCGCTTGGCGGGGTGGTCTCACAGCGTGGTAGTAGTACTAGTCGATCTAAGGACATTCAGTTGTGAATTGTCAGTCAGACTAAACTCTGCCCCTAAGCTGCTTACACAAACAGGGAACACTTCACTAACATTCCACCCACTGGTCCTTTTATAGCGCATTGCTGTCTACAGGAGAGATTGTAGAGTAGATGGTAGGGTGAGTAGATGGTAGCGCAGTTCTGTCTAATGGTGTGACCTGATGGTAGTGCAGTTCTTTCTGATGGAGTGACTATATGTTAGCACAGTTCTGATGGAGTGACTGGATGTAGCACATTTCTGTCTAATGGAATCTCTGGATGTAGCACAGGGCTGTTTAATGGAGTGAGTGGATGGTTGCATAGTTTTGTCTGATGGAGTGAGTGGATGATAGCACAGTTCTGTCTGTTGGAGTGAGTGGATGGTAGCATAGGTATATCTAATGGAATGAGTGGATGGTAGCACAGTTATGTCTGATGGAGTGAGTGGATGGTTCCATAGTTATATATAATAGAGTGAGTGGATGGTACCACAGTTATGTCTGATGGAGTGAGTGGATGGTTGCATAGTTATATCTAATGGAGTGAGTGGATGGTATCACAGTTATGTCTGATAGAGTGAGTGGATGGTTGCATAGTTCTGTCTGATGGAGCGAGTGGATAGTAGCATAGATGTATCTACTGGAGTGAGTGGATAATAGCACAGTTCTGTCTGATGGAGTGAGTGGATGTAGAGCAATTCTGTCTGATGGAGTGAGTGGATGGTTGCATAGTTCTGTCTAATGGAGTGAGTGGATGATAGCACATTTCTGTATGATGGAATGAGTGGATGTAGCACAGTTCTATCTGATGAAGTGAGTGGATGGTTCCATAGTTCTGTCTGATGGAGTGAGTGGATGTAGCAAAGTTTTGTCTAATGGAGTGAGTGGATGGTTGCATAGTTCTGTCTGATGGAGTGAGTGGATGGTAGCATAGTTATAGCTAATGGAGTGACTATATGTTGGCACAGTTGCATCTAATGTAATGAGTGGATTACATCACAGTTCTGTCTAATGGAGTGAGTGGATGACAGCACAGTTATATCTAATGGGGTGAGTAGATGGTAGCGCAGTTCAAATCATTTAAACTGGTGAGATATTTGTCCTTTAATTGGGTTCAATATAAGTATAGCAACTATGGTAAATCTGAGAGTGATTTATTATTGAAGCTAACTGATAATATATAATTGAATATGAAATGAATAATATCCAGAGCTATGATGCAGTTTGTCCTTCCTACTTGAATCTCAGAAACAAGCGAGAAAGATTCACTCACTGGAGTTGAATCGGTACTCCCCTCAAGAGGTCCGGCGCTGGTCACAGTCCGACCCAGAGGCATTGATTTGGGGGTGGTTTGTAACCTTACGAATGTTACTGGTTGCAGAACTGTAACATTAATAGAGAGGCTCCGATAAATCGGCCCAATCTTTGGTTGAAGATTTAACTTCAGTAGACAGTGTTGTAGAAGCTGGGTCCATCTTTACAACGTTGGAACAGTGAAGTGTTGAGGCAGCCCCGAATCTCTTCGGTCTGGCAGTAGTTGAGTGGTAGGTAGTAGGCACTTGTATCCAGTCGACAGCAGCAAGGGTTTCGAGGAAGGGCGGGTAAAGATGGGTGCAGCGGTGTTTCCAGCAACGAGAACAAAGCGAGACAAAACGTAAAGGTACAGGGCCCCACCCAAGCACACAAATCCCCTGGTCAGAGGGAGGAGTATGCCTGGGAGAAAAAAAAAAGGGTAGACTATAGGAAAGAGAAATGAGGAGAGTTGAGTGAAAGGACTGTGTCTATTTGCTCTATGGCGACCAACCAGCGAGCCATAGACACGGACAGAGTAAGAGTAGAAAGTGAAATGCCGGTGGGTCCCCCCTCCTGGAACTCTTTTCAGACATATCAAGGAGGAGCAAGGCCGGCGGAGAGGAGATAGAGAGAGATGTGGACAGAGTGCGGTCCGGATAGCAAGTGGGACCCAGAGGCATGTGTCATGAGCCCTTAAATACCCGGCCCTAGCGGGAAGTGTTGGTTGTCTGACCACAAGTGGCGGAACGGTGGTCCACTATAAATAGGCAGCTAATCCGCTAAACCAACTCATCCATCATAAATTGTTAAAAATTGGTTTAATAAGAGTTTTAATATGGGCTGCCCTTAAGCAGTGTATAATTTCTCCTTGTTTTACATCAGTAAAAAGATCATACCTGTTTAAATTGTAACATTGTTCACGCAAGGACATAAAATGAACACAATAGACAATATTCACAATGCATGCAACATCTGACATGACGACGAACATTACGGTTGTGGGACTGTTGCCACAGCGCATAGAGAAGCTATGGAAATTACTAACTTTCAAATGCACGTATGTCAGTCAAATTTTGGGATATTTTGAAAATTTGGATCATTGGAGCTTCTGCGAAAAATAGAATTGTCATGTTTAAACCCTTTTGAAAATTGTAGTCAGTCACTATTAATACACAATATCCACAATGCATGCGACATCTGATGGTGATGATGAACACTACGGTTGTGGGACCGTTGCCACAGCGCATGCGTGTGAATATTGTGTATTGAATAACAAAAAGTGTTCGGGTGCCAGCAGAAACTAACACCTCATACATCCAGCAGGAGGGTCCCCCTTGAATAAAAAAGAGTGTATACGCCACGAGTGGCCAACACGGCAGGGGCTAAAAACCACTTGGTTCCGCCGACACCTCCCCTCCCCCACAACATGAGTCTGTGGGGGTTATCCCACAGATGGGATGATTTCGCGTATTTTATTATTCACATAACTACCTACACAGCCACATCTTTTAACACAGCTTCACATTCCATCAGCCTCTGACCTCATTCCAGTTGTCTGATTATTCAATTCGCTTAACGAAACTGTTGGTAACGCTGAACCCCACATCCAGCGATGTTGTTCCATCCCAGGCCATCAGCAGGATACCAAAGACCCTATAATACTAGGACGGCTCACTCAGCCTGTACCGTGTAATCAAAATGATCAAACCCAGCACTTGGTGCGCTGGCTGTTCTCTTGGTTAAACAGGTGCTATATTATATGTATAAATATATATATGAATGTGAAAGATGTGTGATGATGGTGATGCTGATGATGATGCTGATGATGATGTGTATTTGTTCATAGCAATTTAATATTGATGTGCATTCATACTTACCTATCTCATGTATAATATAATTGTATGTGTTTACATGTGAAACACCAACCAGCAGCTGGGCTGATCAAACCCACCACAAGATAGCACTGCAAAATTTACATTACCATAGGGAGTGAGTTGTCTTAGTATTATAAGGTCTTTGAGGATACTGAGCTGTTCCCCTTGTTTTGACTACTACTAATAAGGCCAATACAAAAAACATTGGTGATCGGCCCCGCCCGTGCCTGAAAAATCGCCACACCCTTAATTTATTTATATTTTTTTTTAACTTTTGAAAGTGCGTCGGGCTCGCAGCAATTCAACTTTTTCATAAATTTTTAAGTCATTGGTTTGACTCGGCCAGGGTTAGAACCCAGGAGTTTGAATCCAAAACCTACCAGAACGGGAGGCGGATGCTCAACTCATTTGGCAATCGCATCTGGTTATGTATGACTTCTACGTCTAAAATGAAAAATATAAATAAAAGCAACCAGCACGACCCTGATTTTTATTTCAAGAGGACGATCAGCAATTTCTTAAAATTTGGCCTGTTAATAATAATAATAGTAGTAACAACTACCAAAGCCACACACACACACACACAAACACAAATGAAGCCGATGCGAGTAGATGGCTGCACTTAATCTGGGTGTAATTAGAGTCGGACCAGGAGCCTGTTTAATACCCCGGACATGTCGAAGACGCTGATTAGACCGGAAATAACTGTGTCATAACTAGAGAATTTCTCGGACACGGATTGAGATTCCAGGTGCACAATATTTTTCCTTTAGCCTCACTCCAAGTTTCAGTCCTAGGCGGATCATTCCACCCTCACTGCCCACCCACCCTCCTTCCCCACCCACCTTCCAATCCCCACCAACCCTCCTTTCCCACCCACCCTCCGACCCCACGCACCCTCTAATCCCCACCCACCCTCCAACCCCCACCCACCGTCCAACTCCCACCCACCTTCCAACACCCATCCACCCTCCACCCACCCTCCTTCCCCACCCACCCTCCTTCCCCACCCACCTTCCAACACCCACCCACCCTCCAACCCCCACCCACCCTCCAACCCCCACCCACCTCCAACCCACCCACCCTCCAATCCACACCCACCCTCCAATCCACACCCACCCTCCAACACCCACCCTCCAATCCACACCCAACCTCCAACACCCACCCACCCTCCACACCCACCCACCCTCCACCAAACCCACCCACCCTCAACTCCACCCACCCTCCCACCCCCACTGATAATAGACCCGCTCATGAGATCTTTCCTACTGAGGTGGATATCTTCTAAAATACCTTTTCCACCGAACATATTGCATGGCGAGGTGCAACACACAACATTAGTTCTTGCCACTGTCATCAGAGGGCGGGTTGATGGTGGTGGAAATGCTCTATAATACCTTTTCCACAGAGCATGCTGCAAAGTAAACTGCTACCCACAACATTAGTTCTTGCCACTGTCATCAGAGGGCAAGGTAATGGCGATTGAAAATCTTTATAATACCTTCTCCATAAATTATCGCACAATAAGCCGATAGACAAAGCACTAGTTCTTGGACCTGTCATGTGAGGGCACTTCGATGGCTGTTGAAGTCCACTATAATATCCCTTCTCCATAAAGAATGCCATAGTAGCTGCTAATATTAGAATATTAGTTATTGTCACTGTCACCAGAGAGCAGGTTGATAGTGGTGGAAGTCCCCTATAATCAATCAATCAATAGTTCCGTCCTCTAGTCGAGGGTTGGATGCAATGGTTCTCCACTTGTCCCGATGGTGTGCTGTGGAGGTGGGGGTGAGGTGTGTGGAGGTGGGGGTGAGGTTGTGGAGGTGGGGGTGGAGGTGGAGGTGGGGGTGAGGTGGGTGGAGGTAGGGGTGAGGCGTGTGGAGGTGGGGGTGGGGGTGAGGTGTGTGGAGGTGGGGGTGAGGTGTGTGGAGGTGTGTGGAGGTGGAGGTGGAGGTGGCGGTGAGGTGTGTGGAGGTGGTGTTTTCGAGCTGGAAATGAGGTCGGTGAAGAAGGGGCGTTTTGACTATTTGACTCTCGAGCTGGTTCAAATTCAAATTCAAATAATTATCTGAGTAATATATTTAGCTGTTTAGATGGGGAAATCTAATCTAGCTCAATTTTGGGGTCACTATCTCATAGCCCTCCTAACCACATCCACCAGGGTGTGCCCGGCAGACTTCCATTTTGTTACATCGGCATGCATACAGAACATTGCTATTCAGATGAAATTTGGTTGACTTTCCAGCTAGGATAACCTCATTGGCTCCTGCTCTATTACCGTGAGGATTATTAGCGAAACTCAAATCCCCTAATACCGCTCACATCAGTTTCTGGTGTCAGAAAGATTAAAAAACTAAATAAATATTTAAGAGAAAAAATAGAGATCGGGAAGTGCTAAGTACTGTAGTCTTTGCTCTATGCACACCCGGCCTTTGATAATTCAGACTTCAGTCGGAGGTGACTCGTAAAGAGCGTTTTTGTTCAGGTCATTGGGGGCCCTCGCTGAGAGCCATACACGTCGGCGCCAAAGCATATGGGACATGCGCACAAAGGACACACAGACAGACACCCCACTAAAACATATCAACGCTGAGAGGTCTGCGTTACGCCGAGAGGGCAGTCAAAAGCGAAGTCACCAAGGAAGGAGGGGGTGGGGGGTGGAGGGTAGGGGGAGTGGGGAGTGGGGAGTGGGTAGGGGGTTGGGGGAGTGGATATTGGGTTGGGGAGTGGATAGGGGGTTGTGGGGAGTGGATAGGGGGTTGGATTAGTGGTTAAGAGAGGGGATAAGGGGGTGTGGGGAGTGGATAGGGGGTTGGGGTGGAGTGGATAGGTCGTTGGGGGGGGGGGGGGGCTCTGATGATTGGGGGTAGGGGCGGCTCTCATATGAAACAAGGCCACTTTGAAGTTGGAAAACACACAACCGAGGCGCCCTCTGGAGGCAGGCTCCGTGGTAAGTATGACACGTGACTGTGACTGCGCCACCTTGGCAACCAGGATTCATTACGCGCATGCGCCCTCTGGTGAGCGCAGGGGGTGGGAACCAGGAGCCGGGTGTCAAAGGACGACTCTGTTGTCAGCTCGGGTTGCATGTCCCCCTGGTGGTGGGTGTGGACGACTGGCTGGCTGGGTGGTGTGGGTGGCGTGTGTAGGTGAGTGGGTGTGTGGGTGGTATGGAGACTTCATTCCCAGATCACAGAGAAGCAGTTCCATGTGAATATGGCCTCCCTTAACCCCGCCACTTGTAAACCAGCCAAGAGCAAACTCTGCTTGGGATAATGATTGGGTTGAAGGGGGGAGGAGGAGGAGGAGGAGGATGGGGGTGCGGTGTGTGGGTGTGGGGGGGGGGGGGGGTTGGCGCCAATGATGGTGGATTAATATGCCGCTGATATAAGTTATGGACGTGATAATGAATAAAGCTCCCAAACACATACTGAGCTATATATTATTAATTCATTGCATGAACTTGCATATTTTATATTTATATTTATGGGGGTTCAATATATAATATATAAACATATATATCAATATACATGAATATATATAAATAGATAACTATATAAATACATCAAATACATATAATATATAAATATACATAAATATGCATAAATATATCTAAATATATATGAGGATATTACTATAAGTTCAGGAATATATTGTACTATCATATCAGTTCACATCAATCTCCTCTCACTCAATAACTCATGTCAAACCCCGATTACCTCTGTCAAACCCCAATTACCCCTGTCAAACCCCAATTACCCCTGTCAAACTCCCACTCACTTGTTCAATCCCACATCTCAAATCTCAAAGACAGAACTCATTCATGCCAAGCTCCCCAAAATTCATTCGATCACTCCCTCATATCAAACACCATAGCAACCACGCCAACTCTCACTCTCACTCATGTCACCCCCCCCCCCTCTCAACCACACAATCACTCATGCCAACCCCACCTCTCCCTGTGTGCCACCCCTTGTCGGTAGCATCTCCCGGGCGCGGTTCCACGGCTGACGCAGTAATGCCAACTGCTCTGATTGTGTGGAAGAACCCCGATTTTGGCTACTCTCTTCTGATATTATGATTCCATGTGCAAATCCGCCGGTTTTCACTCTCACCCACCTAAAAGAATCAGCTAATATGAAAGGCAAATTCAGCGACCTGCAGCAGCTTAAACACATCGACATCTCAAGGTGGCAAGCAGAACCTAGAAAATTACAGAGACATATGATTGGGGGTTGTATGAACATGTATACCATATATATATATATATATATATACATATTATGTATTGTATGATTATATTATGGCATTATAAATGTCCAATTGTCATACTGTGTGTTTCCGCACAAAAATCTATCTTTCTAATAAAATGTTAAAATCTTCCTATTTTTGGTCATAAAATGTTGGCATTTCTGCTGACGGCGCATCTTGTGTAGGTGCCAGCATGTAGGGGCCAGCATGTAGACACCAGCATGTAGGCGCCAGCATGTAGGCACCAGCATGTAGGGGCCAGCATGTAGGCGCCAGCATGTAGGCACGAGCATTTGGGCGCCAGCATTTGGGTGCCAGCATGTAGGCGCTAGCATGTAGGCGCCAGCATGTAGGCACCAGCATGTAGGCGCCAGCATGTGGGTGCCAGCATGTAGGCACCAGCATGTAGGCGCCAGCACTTGGGTGCCAGGATGTAGGCGCCAGGATGTAGGCGCCAGGATGTATGCACCAGCATGTAGGCGCCAGCATGTAGGGGCCAGCATGTAGGCCTCAGCATGTAGGGGCCAGCATGTAGGCGCCAGCATGTAGGCGCCAGCATGTAGGCACCAGCATGTAAGGACGTAGCACGGCGCTAACGAGGTATCGTGTTACCGTTAGACTGTCTGAGTGAATCACATGTCGTGTTAATTACCGTCACTCCGCGCTCATTACCTCCGCACCCCGGGCCAGGCAGGCGGTGACTGCCGGCAAAACGCGTTTAGATGGGATTTCTGGTTTAGCGCCGAAAAGTCGCTATGCATGAGTCAGTGATAGGGCTAACACCACAAGTGTAAACTAGGTTATGGTAAACCCGATCCATAGGTGGTTTAAGGTTGGTGTTAGGTATCGATTAGGCCCAAATCTATTCAATGCTATCATATTTATCAGAATATCATACTCAAAAAGTGAAATTTTATCAAATTAACCCTAAATTCGAACCGATATTAACGCCGCCGCTAAATTGGCGGCGATATTAATATTGTCGAATCGACAAATGTTAACTAAACAAATCACCGCCGTCGCCGAATCCATGGCGATATTGTCAAATAGTGGTGCTCGCCGGGAACAGGCTCAGCAATAAGGCTCGCTGGTGCCCGGCGGTGTTACATACCTATCAGGCCCAAATCTATTCAATGCTGTCATATTTAACAGAATTACATAGTCAAATAGTGAAATTTGATTAAATTAACCCTAAAATCAAACCGATATTAACGCCACCACCGTCGCCCCCGCCGCCGAATCGGCTGCAATATTGGGAAATAGCGGTGCTCGCCGGCAACAGGCTCAGAGGAATTTCCCAAATCTATAAATAAATTCACGTTTAGATACAATGAAAGTGTTAGGTGCCTGTACATACTGCGTGACATAATTTCCGACCTCAGTGATAGCTAAACAGTGTCAGGCTGTAACACCAAACACCGCTAACACCGCGTCATGCATATGGGCCCAGGTGGCGGGTGGCTGGGGTAGGAGGATGGGAGGGAGGCGGGCGACGGGGGCAGGGAGGCGGGCGGTGGGCAGCATGCGACAGGCGGTAGTTGGCTGTTGGCGGGCGGCGAGCGGTGAGCGGCGGCGGGGGGAGGCGGGCGCCGGGAGTTGGGCGGCGGGTGGCGGCGGGTGGCGGCGGGCAGTGGGGGGAGGTGGGCGGCGGGAGACAGTGCGTGGTGGTCGTCGGGAGGTGGGCAGCGGGAGGCGGTGCGGGGCGGGCGGCGCGAGGTGGGTGGTGCGTGGCAGGCGGCGGGCGGTAGTTCGCGGGTGGCGGACGGCGGGCGGTGGTGCGTGGCGGGCGGCGGGCAGCGGGAGGCGGTGCGTGGCGTGCGGAGTGCGGCGCGCGGCGTGAGGCGGTGGGTGGCGGCCGGCGGGCAGTGGGAGGCGGCGGGCGGTAGTTGACGGGTGGCGGGCATCGGGTGGCGGGTAGCGGGCGGCAGGAGGCGGTGCGTGGCGGGCGGCGGGCGGCGGGCGGCGGGCTACGCACTTCGGTCAACACTGACTAACGCCTGCTAATATCCAGCCTGCTGTTTGCGCTATTCATTTTCTAGTTCTCCGAGTCAGTGCTGGTACATACATCCCTGTTAGTCTTTCTTGGATACATCTTTAATTAAAGCTGTACAACCAGACAAATGAGTTGAGCAATGCTATCATTTGGTGGGTCGTGGCATTCGTAACCCCGTCTTCAAACCCTGGCGAGTCAAACCAATTACTTAAACATTTATACTTGCGGCTACATACCCTGGAACTTGACATTACTGAGATAGTGCAGCGAGCAGTGGAATGAGGAAGACCAATTGTCCGCAATTGAAATTTTCGCCGCTTAATCAACTAATGTACCAACAACCAAATAAAAGGCAATTCACCCACTGGGCGTGTAATGACTTACATGCATTCTAGCCATCCAAATTAAATGTTTGCTCGGTTTTGTTGTTGGTTTTATTTGTATGTATTTGAGTTAACATGTACTACTTGTCTTCGGTGACCCACTTAAATTACAAGTTGCTTCAAACTAAAGTATTGTAAAGACTAGGTCTCCAGTTTTGTAGAAAGGCTAAAGCTCGAATCTGTGGTTGTGTAGGCAGGCTATAGTGAAATCAATACAGACAAAGAGAAAGGAAGAGTATAAAGTGTAAAGGAAGAGAGAGAGTCAAACCCTCTGGTTTAGTATTTATATGGTACATGGGTTCATTGTAGAGTATCACCCCACCCTTTTCCCCCAATGGGAAACAAGCATTCTTGGCCCTACCAATAGGGATCCAGCATTCCTGGTCCCCATGGATACCAGTGGTCTTCCCACCACCACCAAGCTGTGTGGCTCCACTGGCCATCACCTGCCTTGAGCCTGAGTGTGATGATCCTACCCAGCAGAGGGGTAGGGGGTAGGCCCTGAGTGCCCCTTACACCCAGCCCTGCCAGCACTAATATTTCTATTTACATCCACTCAGGCACCACCAGCCCTTACATATATATATATACATACATGCGCTTGGTCACCTATGCCTCATCAGTAATAGAACATTACATTCCCCCCGATGCCGTTTGTTTGTTGTTGTTTTACGTCCTAGCAACATCTAAGGTCATATCAGGACGGGTACCGACTTGTGACAGTGCGCATCCTGGTGACTTTATAGTGCTGTCTCACTGGGAAACCAGGCCGCCGGGACCATGACCTGGTATCCCACTCAGTCACATTATCCTGACACTGAGCACACCAGTCCTTGCCCTGTCCTAGTAATGCCGAGCGCCTGGCTAGGAAGTGACAAGCACCAATTTTCAAGTCATTGGTTTGACTCGACCATGGCCCAAACCCACGACCCCACGATCTACCAGCATGGGAGGTGGACACTCCAGCTCATTCGGCCATCCCGTCTGGTCTCTTAAATGAAAGAATTAATTGATAAAAATTGTTTTAATGAACTATATGAGGCGGAATATGTTACAACGTACGATAGGCCTACATTATAACGATCAACCTAATATATTTATCTCGGAAATTGACAAAATCTCCAAAGCATCGGACTATGCACCTTTAATAATCTGCCCGGCACCCTAAGTTATTATCCAATCCAGACACTATGTAAAATTATCCAATTAAGTGTATATTTGAATATCTAGGTGGCTAAATAAGAAACAGTACTCCCTTTATAAAGTTCACATCTGAGGAGGGAAGCAATGCCCCTTTAAACACAATCCCCCCCCCCCATATCTCGCCCAGCCACACGATCACCACAGGTTATGTAATCCCAGATAACTAGGTGGTGGCCAGAGCTGATTGCTAATGTTGTGTTGGCAGGACATAAGATATTCATGCTGACAAAATAGTTGCATGCCTGCATTGAAATATAC